>BTPG01000002.1:129623770-129638770 GCA_036245525.1 Semisulcospira habei | reverse complement strand
TGCACAGAGCAGAATAGATTGATTGATTGTACATTGCTTAACGTCCCGACAGCAGCAAGGCTTTCTCAGGACGTGCCTGCACTGCTTGTGAAAAAAAAATAAACAGAATATTGAATGTATGTCGCCAGCCGGTCAAATACGTTAAATAAACCTACGCCATGGGGCCTAAATAAATGATTGATTGCACATTGCTTAACGTCACGACAGCAACAAGGCTTTCTCAGGACGTGCCTGCACTGCTTGTGAAAAAAAAAATAAACAGAATATTGAATTATGTCGCCAGCCGGTCCAATACGTTAAATAAACCTACGACATGGGGCCTAAATAAAGCTAAGACCATTTAGCAACACACATCCAATATCAAGAGCTACAGACAGTGCAGACAGTTGGGAGAGTTTTAAAAAGACAAATACAGGTGAATGGACCAAGGACACACAGAAACACATGCCCCAGAATAGAGGGAAAAACCCACCCTGTGGGGCTGACCAGGGTGACCCTGGGAACTAAAAAGTAGTTAACCCCACCCAAGTCCCCCAGGGAAGACCCGGGTGGGGTACAGAGCAGAATAGTTCAGGATAATGTATGACGTTGACACATTACTGGCCCACTACCACCTTAACTGTTCAGAAATACACTTCTGTAACGGATGATTACAAAAAGCTACACACAGGTCTAGTTATGGTTCATTTAGACACAGGACAATCCAGTTCAGCACACGCCGTCTAATTTGACAACGACTCCACTCCGTTCTGTAAATACTTCACTATCAGTACGAGAAACAGCTATAAATAGACAACCTAACGGCGTGCAAAATTAATAAGTGTGATTACGCGTGTGCTTTTGTTGCGAGTCCAAACTGCTGTTAAAGTTCATTAGGTGTCGACAAGACAAAACAAACACAACTGGTGCTGAAATGTGTCTGCAGATTTTATGCGTAATGGTACTTTCACCTTTCCTTACCAGCCACTAGGATTTCAAGCGATTGGAAAAGAATTGGAATAGAAGGGGTTCACTGGGACGTAGACATAATGCCTGTGGGGGCATTGCAGATCCACTCCACTGCCGGTTCACCCTTTCAACGCCAGTGGTCGCAGCTTGCGTTTCTAAATTTATGCTCATTCAATGCCACACAGCCCAAGCTCTCCAGACTAACATGGATACAAAATGGGGCCAGCAAGAGACATAGATCCTCATGAGCCCCCGCCAGTGCGGGGGCTCATGAGGATCTATGTCTCTTGCACTTTGCTCGCCTTCACGTTTTCTCGGTGGTGAAAGGGTTAACATCGCCTGCACGCGCCACGCAAACCCACAAGAGCGCGGCCAGTAGGCTCGTACGAGCAACAGGTCATCACGAGCCCTCGCACACACTGTGATTATCCCACAGGAGTTGTAAAAAATAAATCTTGACCAAAAAGATGGCTGCCAAGCGTGTAAAAGGCAAAGATGGTTGTATATTGCTTAACGTCCCAACAGCAACAAGACTTTCTCAGGACGTGCCTGCACTGCTTGTGAAAAAAACAAAAACTAAACAGAATATTGAATGTATATCGCCAGGCGGTCTAATACGCTAAATAAACCTAAGACCATTTAGCAACACACATCCAATATCAAGAGCTACAGGGAGCGCAGACAGTAGGGAGAGTTTCAAAAAGGAAAGTACAGGTGAATGGACCAAGGGTAGACAGAAACACATGCCCCAGAATAGAAGGGAAACCCCACCCTGTGGGGCTGACCAGGGTGACCCTGGGAACAAAATGCAAAGAAACTTCCCAAGAAAGAAAGAAACACGCCAGAAAAAGACTAGTTCCACATATTTTTACCAAGCGTGGACAATGCACACAAATACATTCCAACAACGAAAAAAACACGCTTTGAGAGAACAAGCACAACACAATAATTTGTGTTGTACTTTTCCTTTTTAAGCGTGTTTCTTTCTTTCTTGGGAATTTTTTCGAGCAGTTGTAATGCTTTTACAGCTGATGTCAGTTTTGGACTCTGCCGCGCTTGACTGAAATCTCTGTATGAGGAAGTGCGTTGTTCTAGCCTTTTTGTACGCAGGCAGACGTTCATTTACTTCGTTCTGATTTGTTTTCTATCTAAATAACAAGGCTGTTTACTTGGGCTTTTTTGGTAGTTTTCCCTATTGACTTCATCACGCTGACTGAAAAACATGTGGCTTACCGCGTTCGACACCAACACCATTAGACACCAGCAAGCATCTTATTGCAAGAGACCATAAATTTCGCCAGTGGCACAGTTGATTCAGCAGCTTACAAACACTGACGCAGAAGCGGTGCGCAAAACAAATAGCAGGTCGAACGGTAAATCACTACTGAGCGGTAATACCTCCCGCTAAATGGGGCCAGCAAGAGACACAGACCCTCATGAGCCCCCGCATTGTGGGGGCTCATGAGGATCTATGTCTCTTGCACTTGGATCGTATTCAATGAAATTCGGAATCGACATTTGGCAGCCCCGACAGAGTGGTGCAGGAATAGCTTGGCGCCCTCAAGCGCGAAGACATTTTTGCTCCAACCTTGAACTATCATGGTCCCAGAATATGTCTCCACAGTGTGGGACGGCTGCAGTGATGTCCACATGAAGAGGTTAAACTCCATATACAAAAGAGCTGTAAAAATGATAGATAGACGCCCCATCCCTACCACAGTCAAATTTAGACATTTAAACATTCTCGGTTTGCGTCAGCAACTTACATTAAACAAATGCGTCTTTATGCATAAGATACTGCGGGGAAGTGGCGCAGTGGTTAAGGCGTCTGCCTCCAATGCCAAAGGTGCGAGGTTCGATACCGGGTTCCGGCGTTGGATTTTTCTCCTCTGGTGTCACCGTCTGGGCAGTGGGCAGATGTTCACATCTGCACGGGACATAGACGACCCCGGCCCCCACGAGTCCCCTGCTGCCTTGCTTGGCTGCGGAAAGGCTAAGGGAGGAAACCCCTGACATCAAAGCCCCCGTGTCTCCGGGGAAGGCTTTTGAGCCAGAGACTAAGACAAGGACAGTCTGATATAAAACCTACGACCCGAGGACCTCGATGCCACCGTCCCTGCTTGCTAGGCCATGGCAAACGAACCAAGGGTTTAAAGGGTGGGGCCAGTACTGCGCACACTGCACTCCACCAAAAAGCTCCACCGCGCAGGCTTTAGGAACTGCCTCAAGAAGTCACTTAGTGCCTGCCAAATCGACCACCACCAGTGGTCTTCGCTTGCTGTGGACCGTGATACCTGGCGCTCCAGCAGCTGTCTCCTTTGAGGACTCTCGCAGAGCTTAACCTTAAGGACAAGCGGCTCAGAAGAAAAAACCGAGATGCCGCAACTCAGAACCCTGGCCATACCTCCCCCTGCAGCCACTGCGGTCGAACCTGCCTGTCCCGGATTGGCCTCCGCAGCCACGAACAAGCCTGCAGACGTCGTGGGAAACTCCTATAAAATCTTCGTTCGCGAAGTCAAGCCAAGCCAGCAAGCCAGACTGAATAATATGACACCCCAGTATCTAATCACTAAATTTATATCTCACCAAGAACGTGAACGGACCTCAAGAAACGATACCTTACCCCTGCCACTGTCAAGAATCGACCTTTTTAAAACTAGTATGTCATTCTCTGGTCCGTTTGCTTGGAATTCTATCCCTGCACATTTGAAAACTATTACCTCACCAGGAAGTTTTAAAACAAAACTTTTTGATTACCCGAGTCAAACTTAGTCCTTTTCTCAGGTACTGTAATATTTCCTGTACCTCATGTTTTCATACAGATGGTTTTTATATGTGTGCGCGCATGTGTGTGCTCGTGTTTGTTTGTGCGTGTGGGTGTATGTGTGAGCGGCGAGCGTGCGTGTGTGCATGTGTGTGTGATGAGGGTTATTATTTTTTTCTGTATATAATGATGCTATTAGGTTTTGTATGTAAATATATATTTTTATAGTTTCCTTTTTTTATTCTTTTTAATTATTTTTTATTTATCCTGTAGATGTTAGCAACGGCAAGTTTGTAAAATGACGATTTGTTTTTTGTCAAAACTTTTTACCGTTGAAAAATAAAGTTTCATCATCATCATCATCATGGTCTCCTTAGTGGATACAAAGTAGGCAAAAGATCCTCGGACCGGCGTTGGCTGTGCGTGGGTCCACTGCGGCCGACGTCAGCCCGAATACTTTTTGCCTCGGGTATTATGAAGTGATTAGAGGACAACTCTCCGAGAAAAAAAAAAGTAGGCGTACTGTTTCCTGTTTCGCCATTTAAAAAAATTAAAATAGGGTAGGTATTTTACTAGCAATGACGAACATTCAACGAGGCTTCACAGCAAGGGGCACGTAATAACTGCTCTCGACACGAGTGATGCCCCTTGTGTCGTCTGCTGGTTTGTAATACGTCAGCGGGTTTTATGCGGGGTTTTTATCCACCTTGGCGGGAAAAAAAAAAACGTTTAGTGTGGGCGCGAGAAAACAGTGTCGTGGGCATGATAAAACAGTGTCGTGGGCGCGATGAAATGAGCATTGGTTTAAAAAAAAAAAAAAAAACATGACCTCATGGTTCGAAGGTTAAAGAATTGTGTGGTAAAATCACTCTGCCTGCTAAGCTTCACACATACCTCAATACCTCATTTATCATTTGGACTACTTAGCTCTATGTGTGAAGGGGGGTGGGTGGGGTGGGGGGTGTCTTTGAGTCTATGAATATGTCTGTCTATGTGAATAGTGTTGTCATCTCTTTGCAAGTATTATGTTTACTTATATGTATGTATATTTGTAGTTAGTCTTGTAGTTGTTAGCAACGGCAGGTTTGTAAAATGGCTGTGTCGATGACGATGTCAATGCCTAAACCGTTGTAAAATAAAGTTTCATTGATTCATTGATTCATTGATTCTTTCCCCGGAGGTATGCGTAGCATACGTAAATCACTAAATGGTAAGAGCCATGACATCGAAAGGCCTAGGGCAAGTTTGAAGAGGTTTTCCAAAAACAATTTTGGGAATATAGGTTACACAAAGAGGGTTTCAAACATCAGTTTTGGGAGTATAGGTTACACAAGGAGATTTTCAAAAACAAATTTGGGAATACAGGTTACACAAATAAGTCAGTCTGCAAGAGGCGTAGATCCTCACGAGCCCCTGCAGCGGTTCATGAGGCTCTATGCCTGTTGCTACCTCAGTTCACTCTGACTGCTAACTGAGGAGGCTGTAAGAAACTTTACAAGACCAATTTCAGTTCACAGAAGGGTCGAAACAATACTACAGAATTATTGTTTTTACGTCCGCCAGCAAGAGGCACAGATCCTCATGAGCCGTTGCAGGGGTTCATGAGGATCTATATGCCTCTTGCTGGCAGAGTTAACTCTGGTGCCTACAGATGCATTGCAAGGCCTATTTGAGATCATAGCCAGATCGATACAATAATATGGAAACCCTTTTCCTTGCACTTGAAAAGCCGCCTCACTATCCAAGGCAACGGTGCGATGAGAGTCTGGAGTAAACGCGCTGTCCTCATCACTCATTTCCTTTCTATTCAAGCAGTAGGATGCATGCACTGAAACACTTTCCTGAAGCAAAACAACCTGTAGCTAATGGGACTTGCTATTATGTCTTAACCCCTTGGCTGCCGAGAATAAATAAACCTATCCGTCTGCAAGAGGCTCAGGTCCTCATGAGCCCCCGCAGTCGCGGGGGCTCATGAGGATCTTTGCCTCTTGTTAAAACCACTTTGTATTAGACGTTTATTTTCGGATGACTTCCAAAACACACTGGCAGAAATTGAATGGGTAAACTGCTCATTAGTACAAGTATTAGTAATTAGTGCAAGTGGCAAGTGTGGGATCGTGCACGACAGCTCAAAGAAAGTGCTGGATTAGATAGTCGCCGTGAATGGACTGCGCAGTAAAGCTCATGAGCAGAGCCTGAACAGCATAACAACCTATTACTCACTTTGTCTCATGTTTCAGAAGCTCATGAGAATCAGTACCTTTTGCGTATGTGCGGGGCTTTATTTACCACCCCCACCCCCCCCCCGGCCCCATTCCCGCCCACCCACCCCTCTCCCCCCACCCCCTCATCCCCTACTCCAGCGTTACTCTTGCATGCTCAACGTGGTTGTTTTCAGCACTCTACAAGTGTCCAGACATCAACCTGTTCAGGGTCTGTGGAGTTTGGCGTGTGGCGCTGGCCGACCACCTAAAGCAGTGATGTGGCTACCAACGATCCGCTATGGCCAAGTTCCAAACGACGACTTTCAATTTGGTCTCTCCAGATAAGAGGGAGTATTCAGAGATCTGTGAGCGGCATAGATCCTCGTAAGCTCCTCGGCAGTTCAGGACAATCGAGCGTCTCCAATAGATATAGATTCTCAGACGGCGATTTCCAATATGGTCTCTCCAGATAAGAGTGCGTCTTCCAAGATCTATCCTGACAAGTTCCTGAGCGGTTCAGGATAGTCAAGCGTTTCCACTCGGTATAGATTCTCAGACGGCGATTTCCAAATTGGAAGTCGCCGTCTGAAAATCTATTCAGAGTGGAGACGCTTGAATATCCTAAACGCAGATACGAGCGAGTATTCAAGGTTCTGTGAAAGGCATAGATCCTCATAAGCTGCTGAGCACTTCAGGATATTCACGCGTCTCCAAGATGTGTAGATCCGCGAAAGGCAACTTTCAGATTTGGTTTGTCAAGTGCATGAAAATGAGAACCTGCATACAATATAGGTCTGCAGTGTCTTTGCAACAGACGTCTATTTCTATGAGAAGCAATCCAGACCCAAAAGGTGACTGACAAGCGTGTAAAATGCAAAGAAGTACCCAACGGAGAAAGAAACAGGCTTAGAAAAGACGGGTACAACACAATTTATTAATATTTCGGGTAATTACCCTTTGTCACATTCCTTCTGCGAATGAAGATAAGTAGCGGCTAATCTCTCTGTTTGTCTATTTTGACAAAGGGTATTTACCCGAAATATTAATAAATTGTGTTGTACCCGTCTTTTCTAAGCGTGTTTCTTTCCCCGTTGGGTACTTCTTTTCTTATGAGAAGCAAGATGTTCATTCTAATAAAATGAAAATCTCCCTTTTCACAAAAATGAACATACCGCAACGAAAGTGTGGAATTTCACACAAAGGACCGTTATATGAACTCTGAAGTATTTATGTTTACATTTAATGGACTTTTAACCAACGAAAATCCCGCTTTTCACAAAATGGACAAAGGACCTACTGCTTCACAGGGCTGAGATTCCCATGAGCTTTTGAGCGGTGGAGCGTTTGTAAGAGGCATAGATCCTCATGCGTCCGTGAGTGGTAAAGAACAGACACGCTCCGCAAGAGGTATTTTTAGATTTCCATGGGCTTCTGAGAGGTGGACAATATCCAAAATCCAGGCCAAAAACGTGACTGCCAAGGTTACACTTAACCCTTTTAGCCTCACGGGTACATTTCCGAAATTTTGGAAGTCTTACTTAACGACTTCACTATGTACCAGGCGCCAAACTAATCTGGCACTACCCTTGAATTATCATGGTCAATCTATCTCCAGCTGCAGGGTGTTTGGGCTAAATGGGTAAAGAAAGATAGGCCGTCCATTGTACTTCTGTCTGCTGTCTATATTTTGAAACAAGAGTTTAATCCAAAAATGCAATAAACTGTGTTGTAACTGTCCTTTCTACGCGTCTTTCTTTCTCTCTTTTCTTTCCATATTTCCATGCTCTAATCTGGATTATGTTCCTGAAGACGACGCGTCTGAAATAAGCAGTTTCAAATTTTTACGAGCCAAGGGACTGTCGATCCTTCTGCATAACCGTCCCATCTGCAAGAGGCATATATCCTCATGAGTCCCCGCATGTGCGGGGGCTCATGAAGATCTACGCCTCTTGCTACTTCCTCCACATCCATGCTCCTATGACTGAAAATGACTAGAGAATTTTCAACCTGATCAGCCCAGACGACAAAACCAGAAAAAGAAATTCATACAGAAAACTCTAATCTTCCAGACGCGCAGATCCTCATGAGCCCCATCAGATGCGGGGGCTCATGAGGATCAGTGCCTCTTGCTAGTTTTGTCTACACTTGTGCTCTCCTGGAGGAAACTGCCAGTGACAAGAGAATTTTCAATTTGGCCAGCCCGGGGGACTTAAGGTGAGATACAACCGGGAGTGTGCGCGGCCATACAGACAGAAGATAGTTCACTTCATGAGCCGCTAAACTCTTGCTTCGTGACCGCTTATCCCCTACAGGCATACCACAACAACAACAAAGATAGCGTGCCCACTTGTTTCAATAGTGAGGTTACGTTTGCAACGAAGGACTCCCAACAAAGATCGAGAGCGAAATCACGGCGGATATCCGGTGTGTAAAAGAAGCATAGCCAACACTCCAAACATCTCCAAGAGACATAGATCCTCATGAGCCCGGAGGGCTCATGAGCAGCTATGTCTCTTGGAGATGTTCAGTGTTCTTTCTGGGCTCATGAGGATCTATGTTTCTTGGAGATGTTCGGAGTGTTGTCTATGCCTTTTGAGTAATCAATTGCGGTTTTGCTCTCGTTCGTTGTCGGGAGTCGTTCGTTGGAAACGTAGCCTCACTATTGCTGGTCACCCGAGACGCATGCAAAATAGTAGCGGCGGTGTCTCAATACCGATATGTTTGTCGCACTGACCAGGAAGTTACGTACGCCGCTTTGACCCGGAAGTAGTGGGACTGCCGTTAAGAATATTTCCGGAAGCAGAACGGAATATGGCTGTATCACTTACTATACAGACCATTAACTTTCTGGCTGTCAGTAGCGCTTTTTGATGAGGTCATTCCTAAAGGAATGGCCTTGATAAATGGCCTTGATAAGACGCGCTACCAACAGCCACAGGGTTACGCGGCTTTTAGTGTATAAACGTTGAAAGCTGTAAAGGCCTCGTCTTCCTCTAATCCGCCTAGCATGATTCGAGACTCAGCAAATGTTGAAAAGCACACTTAGCAACACACACACAAAAACAGTTCGGGCCTTCTTCTCGAAATTCACGTGAAAATTATTTAGCTAGGGGCAGCCTTACTCCTTCCTCACTTACGCACATTTTTTACAGTGCAACAAGAACAGCCGGTGTAACACGTAAAGATGACTCACGCCACATCGACGTGGCTTGAGAAACAGTTTAGCCCGTTTCTCCCAACCGCACACAATAGTGGGACCCAGGACCAATCTGACGTATGCCAAAGTGACTGCAGATTCATCTGGCCTAGGTCATTCTAAAGTATTCACTGAAGCAGAGGTCAAACCTACACAGCACGAATGGGTTCACTAATGACCCGCTTACTAACCACTCGTGGACTAGACCACAGCTCGCCAGTTGCAATTGTAAAGATGACAGCGACTCCTTGTGAGACACGATATGAAATCGAATGCCTATAGTCCCAAGCTTCATCCACAGACCAATTCCCATGGCACGGCCGGTACAGTGTCTGCAAAGACCATGACTGATCAGACGCATTACTTGGCGTCATTCCTGAAAAGGAAGTTGCAGGCAATAACCATTGTCCTACACACAAAACAAAACAAAATGTAAATCAAATTCGTCTGCAAATGCAAGAGGCATAGGTCCTCATGAGCCCCTGCATGCACAGGGGCTCATGAGGATCTATGCCTCTCTTGCAGACGGACGAGTTTGTCCTCCTGAGCGGGAATACACGAGAAGCCCACACCGTGTCGGCACGATAGTGCCCTCGCCCCGACATCTATCGGTCCCACCGGCAAAACACGATCCAAAAAATCTTGCTAATGCATCTGTGCAAGGTACGCAGATGTGAAAGGTAGATCCGCTTGAGTTCCTTCCAGCTGCAAAGGCTCACGAGTATCTATGCCTCCAGCAGCCAGAAGAGGCTTTCTCCTGTAAACAACACCATCTATATGAACGCAAAATCTTTGCTATATCCATCACAACCTGAATTGCAGTCTAGCAGCAAACTCGGACAATCTGCATGAGGCACATATCCTCAGGATTCCCTGTTCGCTGCAGAAATTCTCGAGGACACATGCCAGTCACACTGCTATATTTACTTGTGCGCTATACTCAGAAAACCGGGCTTCGAACTACGGCTGATAATAAACGGCATGATGGCACTCTTGTATTCTCCAGACCTAACAGTCTACCAGCAATTCACATTGTCTCCCTCGTTTTGCTACTGCTGATCAGCGGTAGCAAATCGAGGGAGACATCCAGTCAGCCAGCAATTCTAACTTTCTGATCCAAGTCCATGTTGCTGATAACTTGTTAAGAAACAACGGCGAATGAAAAAAAAAAAAGAATTTTCCATTGAAGCGCATAGCAAGCATGCCGAAATATCTGTGTCCTGCACCGTAAATGGATTTCACGGCACGCTGCTGTCAGGCCCATATCTGAATTCGTGTTCTGGTTTGTGATTTTAAACCTTACGGACCAAAGGGGACACTTGCACGAGTGAGCATAAATCCTACACCAGCTACTAAGCAAGGTTCGCCGCTATAGCGGCACGCCTTGCTTAGCGGCTGGTGTAGGATTCATGCTCACTCATGCAACTGGTCCCAGCACATATTTGAGACATTTGAAACCCAATGACAGCATATATAATTATGATAGGACAATATGTGAAAGGGAGGGACAAAATCGTGTTTTCGTGTGTCACAATAACCGAAGTTTGTTAATACGCGAAGTAATGAACACAAAGAGCGTCTAGTGCCGTTCTATCCGACTTTTTATATTTAATACCCGGCCTTGTTATAAGCCGAAGTCGACTGTGTAAGATGAATATGAGCAAGGCTATCCAGGCGGCCTTGTTATAGCCGAAGTCGACTGTGTAAGATGAATATGAGCAAGGCTATCCAGGCGGCCTTGTTATAGCCGAAGTCGACTGTGTAAGATGAATATGAGCAAGGCTATCCAGGCGGCCTTGTTATAAGCCGAAGTCGACTGTGTAAGATGAATATGAGCAAGGCTATCCAGGCGGCCTTGCCCGCGGCCGTGATAATCTGCCCGCACTAGAGGACACAAAAACAGTCGGGTGATTTGTGAATCTGTTTTCAACGAAAGTGCAAAAAGGGGGGGGGGGGGCGAGGAGGAGGTGGGGGGGAGGGGGTGGACACCACGAAGCAGCGTTAAAACCTTAACCCTTTGACTGCCAACTCCTAGAGTAATGTCTCCGAAACCATCGCAGATCACTGTTGATATTCCAGTCTGAGGCACACGGACACAGAAAATAAATGATTGGTTGGTTGCCTGGCTGGTTGCTTGCTTGCTTGGTCGATGGTTTGGTTGGGCAGTCTGTTGATTGCTTGCCTGTTTCTTTGACTGCTTGATCGACTGATTGAGTATTCGAACCTAACGTTGTAGAAGCAACGAAAACTATCTCGAATCAACGGACAGAGAGTTAGCAAGAGGCATAGATCCTCATGAACCCCCGCAACGCGTGGACTTATGAGGATCTATGCCTCTTGCATTCAGGTACCGTCTGCTGTTCCCCTGTTCTCAAAGTGTTCGAATGCGCATGCGGCACACTTCCTGCAGTAAAAACCATTTTGGAGAACTACTGACTCTCTCGTTCAAACGGCCCGAGGGCACAATTCCTGCAGCGTCAGCACCGAACCGCGACGAAGCACTCTCTCACGCTTACCAGGATCTACGCCTCTTGCACTCGATTATTGCTTTCTGTGCCCCGGCAGTCAAGTGGTTAAAATGACCCAAAGGAGGCAATTCATCGCGGCGAACCACTCAGTCTAATGACCTACAGCAGTTTTTGAGATGTTTGCGGAAAACAACACATGGAACCGTCTAATCAGTGCACAAACCACACACATGGGCTAAGGTCACTCGAAACATCAACTCTAAAAATTACGCTGATTGGAAGGGCAAGCCGGAAAGAGAGGGTGTGGGTGGGGGAGTTGGGTGGAAGGGTGGGGTGGTGGTCAGGGGGTGTTTTAAAGAGGTTGAAAGGCGTGAGGGTGTGCGATGACGAATTTTAACCTTTTCTTCCTACAATTCTTAAAACCAAAAACTCAAAGCCCGACAATCGCTCAATTCCAACAACAAAAATGCACACGCATGTTTCATATTACCACAACAAGAGGCATAGATCCTCATAAGCCCCCGCGATGGCGGGGGCTTATGAGAATCTATGCCTCTTAAACTTTGGTGGATTTGACTATGTCAAGGCGGAGAAGACGTGCGCCTATTTCTTGACCCACGGCATTTGACGAGGGAGAGAGAGAGAGAGATCTATATGATGATTTCAAAGGCATCTCCACACATCACCACATTAGACGGATCAGAGTTAGACGCAAGGTAAGTAATCAGTGCGCAAAAGGTCGTCGGTCAGACGTAGGCCGCGATTGGGCCCGCGCACCGCTGTGCGCGGTCCAACGGCGGTCGACCTGGGCCCGATGACCTTTAGTAATGAACCACTGCTGAAATCCCTTGTGAGCGATTAGCAGATATTTCACATCGGGTCGTCTGCTTCTTTTGATGCCCTCACATCACAAGGAGCAGGCGAGACCAGTCCGGAAAGGTCTGCTCCTCGCTCACAGCGGATTCTAAAAGCCCACTACCGCCGTCACTGTTCAAGAAAATACTTGTGCAACAGATAGAGATGGTTGCGAAACGCTACATGCTGATTTGGCTATGGCTCATTTAGACACAGGAGAGAATCTGCAGACGTCGTCTAAACCCATTACATCCTCAGACTGACTTTGTCTAAGCTGCTTACTGTCCTACGAAGGCTACATTGCAGATTAGGAGATAGATCAACCATTTCAGTTCAAGGGTTGTGCCAGAACAGCTTGGCGCCTAAGGCGCCAAGCTATTCTGGCACCACCCTTAAACAGTCAGTCATATTTACTTCAAGCAATAGTGTTAAAAAGGGTTAATATAAAAATAATCTGACGACTCAGCTCCGTTCTATAAATACAACGCTGTCTGTACGAGAAACAGCAAAAAATAAACTGACGCGCTAACGGCAGAATAAATAAGTGTGATTACGTGTGTGCGATTGCTGCGTGCCCAAACTGCTGTAAAAGTTCATTAAAGTATAAGGCGTAAGTTCTAGACATAACAAACGCAAAATAGTGCTGACATTTGTCTTCAGACTTACGCATAATGGTACTGTAACGGTGCATATTAAATAGGTTAACGTCACTGCTGGCACATGTGTAAACATGAGGATTACTGAAGTGATCGAGCGTGGCAGTTCAAGGGTAGTGCCAGAATAGCTTGGCGCCTGTAGGCGATCATGCAGCTGCTGCTGTTCTGAGTCGGAACCAGATAGGATAAGATGCGGGGATGTCTAGATAGTCCTACGTATCATTAGTCGTACGTATCGATAGTCACACGTATTGATATTTCTATGGCGAGGCAAACAATTGTTCTTGACAGTCATGTCTGCTTTCCTCCCCCAGGGGGGGGGGGGGGGGGGGGGGGCTACAAAGGCTCATGACCATAAGTGCAAGAACTGGTGGTTTTGAATGAAGACACAACACTGAAGAAAAAAGAAAATGGCCAGAAACACCGGGAGGGAGAGGGGGGAGGAGGAAATTTCTATAAGTCCTGAAAGTAAGCTCCAAATCCCCCCCCCCCCCCCCCCCCAACCTCCCGATTCACCAACGTATTCACGTGGGATCATTTTCACAACATCCTCCGGACAAAGGGTGCGTTTTTGAAATCATTGTAAATTCAACGTCCATGATCCATGCCGTCAGAGGGACATGGACACACAATGATTTTAGCAAGAGGTATAGATCTTCATGAGCCCCCGCAATTGCGGGGGCTCATGAGGATCTATACCTCTTGCAGCTGCGTGGTGTCCAATAAAATTTCCTTTGTAAACGGGATAAGTATCTCATTTGCGTATCTGACATTTCCCAGAGAAATTGAACGATCAGCGTTCAAGTGGCAGCATCACACAGACAGACATTTATTAATCTTTGACCTTCACTGGACGGCCGAGGACACTGACCAGACAAGAGTCACACGGCCAGCGACAAGTGTAGAGAAACCTTAGAGAGCGGCACTCAGAAACCATTACTCTAAAACCTTTATCTTGAATGGTCAATACGCTTCAATTCAATTCAGCTACAGACAAATTGAATTTAACCCTTTGGCTGTCATTAGCGGATTTTGTCGCGATGATTCCTGCAGGAATCATCGCGACAAAAACCTACACCGACAGCCGATGGGTGAACACTTCCACGCACCTCATCTTTGTCTACTCGGTGCGCTACACTCTAAAAGCTGTCTGTGGTTTAGACGATACGGCCTTTGACTGTACGAAGAAATCCCCAACAAAGAAATTAAGAAACACGCATAGAAAGGACAAGTACACACAATGCATTAAATGTTCGGGTTAAACCCGTTTTTGAAAATGTTCCGAAATGGACTAAGTGCACTTTTTCAGCGAGGCAAGAAACAGACGCATTCTTTGACGTTAGACATTCTTCCTCATGCACTGCCTTTAAATCTATCTCAAGACCTACCTGTTCGATACCCAAATGTAGCTTAATGTGTGCGTGCGTTGGTGTGCGATGTGACTGTATTCTTGAATTATGTCTCGTAGAAACCTGTTTCTATGGCTTTAGGACTACCCCCCCGCCCCGCCCCCCCCCCCCCCCCCCCAAAAAAAAAAAAAATAAAATAAATAAATAAATAAATAAATAAATAAATAAAAATAAATAAATAAATAAAAAATAAAATAAAAAAATTAAAAAATACTCGCTCCCTTCCCTTGATTTGTAAACCGCTCAGAGCTTTTTTTAAAAGGATAAGCCCTCTATAAGTAGTCATTAATATTATTATTAATAAACTAAGTCCGCAAGGTCTGAATAGATCCTCTACAGATACATCTACGGCATTTACCAGTCTCGTTACTGCTAGACATTTACCTAAATGGTCATTAAGTGCCTATATGAATCACAGACACATTAAACGTAAACCTTGATGTACGTTACCGCTGTCCATTAGGTCCCGCGTGCGTGCAACATTTACTTGCAACAATGCC
>BTPG01000002.1:129593770-129618770 GCA_036245525.1 Semisulcospira habei | reverse complement strand
GGGCACTATCTGAAAAAAAAAAAGCATTGTGACGTCATCACTTTCTGTGGACTTCGCTTGTAACAAGGTCGGATTCAACAAAATTCGGATATACCAACACCTTTTTCTGAGGTCCCGATGGAAGTTTTCATACGTAAATTACTTCGCTTATAACAAACTCCGGATTTAACAACAACACAAATTTAGTCTCCTGGAGATCTCTTATATACGAAGCATACTGTACATCGGTGCTGAGAAAAACCTAATGTCACAATTTTTTTCTTCAGTACTCTAGTATATCCTAGGCCGAACTGCTGTTCCACTTTCTTTTTTCAATCCATCAGCTACCTATTCTCAGGAAGCGAAGGTCCTCGGGCCGACGACGGCGGCAGTGGGCCCCAAGACGTGTTGCTACCGAGGTTCTCACTTCGCGTCCCCTTCAACCTGTTCAGTGCCGAAAACATTTAACCACCACCCAACTGCAAGAGGCATAGATCCTCATGAGCCCCCGCAGTTGCGGGGGCTCATGAGGATCTATGCCTCTTGCTGGCACCACTTTGAGTGCATGTTTCTGTGAAAGCTAGGGGTTTTCGGTGTTTAATTAACGAGAAATTGCAGAAACACAGCCGGCGTCAACTGGTTTTGAACGGGTTAATCCATTCAGCCCCCAACGCCCTACAGCACGAGATGGATCGACATGATAATTCAAGGGTAGTGCCAGATTAGCTTGGCGCCGTGAGGCGCCAAGCTAATCTGGCACTGCCCTTGAATTATCATGGCCGATCCATCTACTGAAACCGGTATATAGTCGTCAGGTGTTAATTCAAACATTTGGGGAATGCCGCCGTGGGGTTAAATGCGTTAAAAAAAACTAGGCTAAGACAACATTTTTTTTCTGAATTAACCCCCCTTTTTCCAAGTGGACAAACAAGCATTGCGCTACTTATTTCTTTCTGAGACCACAAGCTAACGTCTCACGAACGTGCCTGCGCTGCACGTGGAAAACAAAACACTTCTAGAACACCGAATGACGTCGCCGGCCGGCCTAACGAGCACAATAAACCTACAGACATTATTCTAGCATCATTAACAGACGCAATCGATGAAAAATATTGTGTACGGATCACCCCAGTGCACGTTACATACCGTGCTAAAGGTTCATTACTCCAATAAAGAATAATTCCAGCGATTAGTATTGTCTGTCAATTTACCAATACCCTGAGAGCGAGTCGAATTGTGAAAATTACTCTTTTTGTCTAGACAGAGATGCATGGCTGAGCCCCGACGGCTCTCGAATCGAAGGATGTAAAAGAACTACGTATGCCTACAAGTGGCAGAGACTCTCATCAGTCCCTGCGACAGCAGGGGCTCATGAGAATCTATGCCTCTTGCAGATGGAAGGTACCGGGTGAATGACCTGTCTGCGTGTGACCCAGCCAAACTCGATCAAAGAGAGCAAAGAAATTCATGACTTCACAGCAAACTTTCCGGTAAGTTGGAGTACCAGACTACAGGTTCCTCAGTTCCTACAGAGAGTAACGGGCGTATTGTTCAGGAGTGGTCATGTCCCAAGTCTCTCACAACCACACAGAAAAGAGGAGAGTTCGTTATTTCGTTGTTGGTTCTTAACCCATTACATCCTGAGGCTGTTTTTGTCTACCGTATTGAAAATACGGTAAACTTTGAAATGGGGCTGGTCGGAGCGCATTCCGGAGCATGCACATGACGTCTTTGGTGTTACGCCCTTCAAACTTCAAACGTCAGTCTTTTGGTGCGGCATTGTCGAAAGTTATACCAAAAGGAAACATGTAAAGAAGAATTATGTATAGTTAGAAAAATTATCAAAGCACGCAGTAGTAGTAATAATAATAATAATAATAATAATAATAATAATAAAACTTTTCTATAGCGCTATATCCCCACATGAAAGGCTCAGAGCGTTTACATCTAGATAATCTAACTAACTGAAATTAACTAAGTAAAGTACCGTCATCATACAAATACACTAATTCATAAGTACAAATTAATGCACATTCACACAATACCAAAATAATAAACATAAATCATTTCAAGAACCTGATCAGATAGATGGGAAAATTGTTGGAAGCGATCTTCTCTCGCTGGAATCTCTGTACCACGCACGCACCATCAAGACAGCGAGCTCCATTATACATGACGAGCACCATCCTGCACATAACCTGTTCGAGCCCTTGCCATCTGGCTCACGCTTTAGATCCATTAAGGCCAAAACCACTCGTTTTCAGAAGAGCTTTTATCCCCTGTCTAATGTGGCTGCGATATGATACAACTCAGCAGATTGACTCAAAGTCCCTAAGTTAGAATTACCTACAGCCCGTCTTAGTTGTTTATATTTCTTTTATGTTCTATTAACCTCTTCTTAAACAAGATATACAGTCCCTTTACAAATACATATGAATTTAGTTAATCTGTTTCGTTGCGCGGCGGCTCACCTGGCTGTCTTTGTTGTCATAATATGGTTATTATGCTATATATATATATATATATTTTTTTTTAGCACAATAACTGCTATACATATGTGTGGTTTGGTATTTTGGAGTCTGCTTGATTGTGATGTATGTATGTTTTATGTGTTGATCTTAATATGGACACTCGTCAGTTACGCCGCAAAACAAATTCCTAATGTTTATGCATCTGGCAATAAAGTTTATTTGATCTATCTTATCTTATATATAATAATAATAATAATAATAATAATAATAATAATAATAATAATAATAATAATAATAATAATAATAATTTGTTTAGCGCCTAATCACCAAGGTGCTCTAGGCGCTTAACAATCACAGTAATAAAACACAACGCAAAATACAAAAACAAACACATACAACAACAAAACAAACATACATTGATTTACAAGGAGCAGAAAACACACACACACGGACGCACGCACGCACGCACGCACGCCGCGCACGCCCGCCCACGCGCACGCCCACGCGCACGCGCACACACACCACACACCACAAACACCCACACCCACACCCACACCACACACCACACACACACACACACACACACACAATGCTCGGAGGCTCTCTTAGCCACCGACTTAAGAAAGTATTTCGCCAAGTTTCAAGCTTGTGTGTACAGAAATATCGGAGATTTTCTTGCTTACATACATACGCACACACATGCATACATACGCACATACATACATACGCGCTTCGCGCCATATATACGTTCAGCAGCGAGGTTAGCGTAACTAGACATGACGTAATTTTTTATCTTGTTACTTCAATTGTTAGAGGTTTAGTATGCCCGCCTTTGACACCATGGACATGCTATTAAATTTACCCCACCGCGACCCGTCCTAAAAAGTCCCTTCTATAAATAATAATGATAATAATGGGTAGACCATCGAAAACCGATGATGTCGTCATTGTGCATGACTTCTATTTGTGGGTGCGGGTGTGGCTGGCCAAGCCAATCCTGGAGCCACACCTGCAAGGGCAATGAGGGCACTGGAACGTAGCTGCGAGCTCTGGCACTGGTGATCCGTTCGCGCCGACTGTGTTCAAAGAGCGTGCAGGCTTTCCTGGTGGCGGCACGCCAGCTAGATCTGCCTTGTGCTTGTGCTTCAAGTTCCTTTACCGGGAAGACGCAGTACTTGAGGCTGTCTTTTATGCAGACTTTGAAGCGTTTCTTTGGCCGTTCTTGCTTCCTGTGGCCTTTTGAGAATGCACCATACAGGAGTTGGCGTGGCATGCGAGAATCATCCATGCGTATGACATGACCTGCCCAGACAAGTTGTGTCTTTAAGATCAAGGCTTCAACACTCACTAAGCCAGCATTGTCCAGGACTTCCAGGTTTGTCATCTTGTCTTGCCATTTGACGCCCACGAGTGAGCGCAGGGATCTCACGTGGAAACGTTCAAGCTGTTTGAGGTACTTTCTGTACAGCGTCCATGACTCACAGCCGTAGAGGAGGCTGGGGAGGACTACTGCCTTGTAGACTTTGATCTTGGTGGAGAGCTTGACGTTGTTGTTATTCAACACACGAGTGCGCAAACGACCCAGGGCTTGGCTGGCTTTGCTGATGCGAGCTGCGATTTCTTTGTCGATAGTACCGTCAGAAGAGATGATGCTCCCCAGGTACCTAAACTGGTCGACAGTCTTCAGATCGGTGCCTTCGATATACACTTTGGGTGGGGGGCGCTCTTGTGCTTGGGGCTGGTTGGTGCAGCACCTCGGTCTTGTTGAAAATGATGTTGAGGTCAAACAGTCGAGAGGCTTCCGAGAACCTGCTGACGATGGTCTGGAGGTCAGACTCCGTGTGCGCCATCAACGCACAGTCATCGGCAAACAGCGCCTCAAGGATCAGTCTCTCGATGGTCTTGGTCCTGGCGTTCAGTCGACGGAGGTCGAAGAGAGAGCCGTCTAGTCTGTACTTCAGGCACACTCCCTTCTCAAGGTCACGTACAGCATGGGTCAGGACACACGTCAAGAACAGGTTGAACATCACGGGGGCAAGAACACAACCTTGTTTCACACCGTTGGAAATGTCGAAGGGTGCGGATGTGTCGCCGTTTGACTGGACAACTCCTACCATTCCATCATGGAGAGACGGATGATGTTGGTGAACTTCCTGGGGCAGCCGAGCATTGCGAGGATGACCAAAAGTGCTTCTCTGTTCACGGTGTCAAATGTTTTGGTCAGATCTATGAAGACAGCGTAGAGGTCCATGTGCTGCTCAATGCATTTCTCCTGGACCTGTCTCACAGAAAAGACCATGTCGACCGTGCTGCGGCCGGGCCTGAAGCCACACTGAGCCTCTGGAAGTGCTTCCTCAGATACAGAGCTGATCAGGCGGTTGAGGATGACTCTCGCAAGGATCTTGCCAGCAATGGATTGATTGTACATTGCTTAACGTCCCGACAGCAACAAGGCTTTCTCAGGACGTGCCTGCACTGCTTGTGAAAAAAAAACTAAACAGAAAATTGAATGTATGTCGCCAGCAGGTCAAATACGTTAAATAAACCTACAACATGGGGCCTAAATAAAGCTAAGACCATTTAGCAACACACATCCAACATCAAGAGCTACAGGCAGTGCAGACAGTAGGGAGAGTTTTAAAAAGGCAAATACAGGTGAATGGATTGATTTAATTGATTGATCAATTGATTGTACATTGCTTAACGTCCCGACAGCAACAAGGCTTTCTCAGGACGTGCCTGCACTGCTTGTGAAAAAACCAACTAAACAGAACATTGAATGTATGTCGCCAGCCGGTCAAATACATTAAATAAACCTAACACATGGGGCCTAAATAAAGCTAAGACCATTTAGCAACACACATCCAATATCAAGAGCTACAGGCAGTGCAGACAGTAGGGAGAGTTTTAAAAAGGCAAATACAGGTGAAAGGACCTCGGGTAGACAGAAACACATGCCCCAGAATAGAGAGAAAAACTCACCCTGTGGGGCTGACCAGGGTGACCCTGGGAACTAAAAAGTACCTAACCCCACCCAAGTCCCCCAGGGCAGACCCGGGTGGGGTACAGGTGAATGGACAAAGGGCAGACAGAAACACATGCCCCAGAATAGAGAGAAAAACCCACCCTGTGGGGCTGACCAGGGTGACCCTGGGAACTAAAAAATGCCTAACCCCACCCAAGTCCCCCAGGGCAGACCCGGGTGGGGTATTGCCAGCAATGGACAAGAGTGAGATCCCTAGGTAGTTGGCACAGTCTGCTTTGCTGCCCTTGTTCTTGAACAGGGAGACGATTGTAGCATCTCTAAAATTCCTGTGGCATGTTCTCCTCCCAGACGCATGTCAGAATGTTGAGGAAGGCATCAAGGGTCTCAGGTCCAGCTGCTTTGAAGAGCTCTGCGGGGATGCCGTCCATGCCTGCGGTCTTGCCGGAGCTAGTCTGGCTGAACGCTTTCGTAACCTCATCCAGGGTAGGCGGGAGGTCAAGGTCATCCAGTGTCGGCTTCTGGGGAATCATGTCCAGCGCCGCGGGGTCGACAGTGGAAGGCAGGTTCAGCAGATTTGGGAAGTGTTCTCTCCAGCGCTCAGTGATGCTGCCTTTGTCCTTCAGCAAGGTGAAGCCGTCGGAAGAAAAGAGAGGGGTTGTTCTGGGTCTGGCAGGGCCGTAGACAGCTTTCATTGCGCTGAAAAACTCCTTGGAGTTGTTGGATTCAGCAAAGTGTTCAAGTTCTTTTGCCTTGCTGTCCCACCAGGTGTCCTGCATGTTGCAGAGCTCTCTCTGGGCTTTTCTCTGGAGATGTTTGAAGCGGTCTTTCTTGGACAAGGAGTTGATGTCGTCCTGCCACTCGATGAAGGCACTGCGCTTTTGCTCCTGTAGCTTGTTGATCTCTTCATTGTTCTCATCGAACCAATCCTGGTGTACCCTCTGCTTGGGTCCAAGCACGTCTTTGGCAGACTCCGTCACCATCCCCTTGAACTGGTTCCACATTTCAGTTGGGTTGCCAGTCAATGGTCCATGGGCAGTTAGCAGGCCATTAAGGTGGGACTGGAAATTTGCCTTGATGTACGGGCGCTTCAGCTTGGCCAGGTTGAATGAAGGTCGGGTGAGCTTCGGCCTCTTCCTGTGTTCTGGTGCAATGTGCAGGTTGAGGACAGACCGCACGAGCCGATGGTCGGTCCAGCACTCAGCTCCTCTCATGGCTCTGGTGATTCTGACATCACGAGTATCCCGCTGGCGAACAATGACATAGTCTATGAGATGTCACTGCTTGGACCTGGGGTGCATCCATGTTGTCTTGTACTTACTAGCCAGCCTGGCGAGTCCATTCTCAGAGCACAATGTCAGCAGCAGCAAGCCATTGCTGTTCATCTTGCCCAGTCCGTGTGGGCCCATCACTCCTTCCCAGCAGTCACATTCGAGCCCAACTCGAGCATTGAAGTCACCAAGCACGATGAGTTTGTCACTTGCAGGGGTGGACTTCAGGAGGGAGTCGAGGCTCTCATAGAACGCCTCCTTGTCGTTTGTGAGTGTCGGAGCATAGGCGCTGATGATAGTGGCATGTCGGGTGTGGGAAAACGGAGCTTCATCACTCGTTCGCTTTTGCCAGTGGGAAGAGAAGGCAGCTGCCGGAGGAGCGTGGTGCGGATGGCGAAGCCAACTCCGTGTATCCTGTCCTCATTCTCTGCTGTGCCCTTCCAGGTTCACAGATCGAGCCTTCGTCAGCAAATCTGGTTTTACTAAGAGCTGCAATGTCGATCTTATATCTCAATAGCTCCCTGGCTATGAGGGCTGTTCTTCTGTGCGGTCTCTGCGTCTGATCTCTGTCCAACAGGGTTCGTACGTTCCACGTACCGAGATATGTACCGTATAAATAGAAGGGACTTAAAAACAAAATAAGCAACGCAGAAACCCGAGAGAAAAACAATATTAAACAAAATCTAGATCCAAAATAGACGGAAGAAATCAGCGATTTCTTGTATTTTGGGTTTGGGTTTGGGTTTGGATTTTTCCTTGAATTTAATTTTTGTGTCGCATTTCTGCGTTGTTCATTTCCGACTGTCATGTTTACGTCCGAAAGGGAATCGCTCCACGCTGGGACAAACATGTCAACAAGACAACTAGATCTATTTGCCCCTTTCTTATGGCAATAAATCGCCGGCCCAGAACAGTTAACACATTCGAGACGTCCCGCATTCGGATACGCGGCTGAACAGCCGCGTATCCGGATGCGATTGATTGTACATTGCTTAACGTCCCGACAGCAACAAGGCTTTCTCAGGACGTGCCTGCACTGCTTGTGAAAAAAAAAAATAAACAGAACATTGAATGTATGTCGCCAGCCGGTCAAATACATTAAATAAACCTAACACATGGGGCCTAAATAAAGCTAAGACCATTTAGCAACACACATCCAATATCAAGAGCTACAGGCAGTGCAGACAGTAGGGAGAGTTTTAAAAAGGCAAATACAGGTGAATGGACCAAGGGTAGACAGAAACACATGCCCCAGAATAGAGAGAAAAACTCACCCTGTGGGGCTGACCAGGGTGACCCTGGGAACTAAAAAGTACCTAACCCCACCCAAGTCCCCCAGGGCAGACCCGGGTGGGGGGTATCCGGATGCGGCACGTCTCGAATGAGTCAGAGGCCATAAAAAGCATAACACTTAGTAAACACTTAAATCCCTTCACGCCTTCCTTCTAACTTCAAATCACCAGCCACAGGCATCACAGACACAAGGCTTGACACTTCTTATCCCTGCTAATAGTGTTATTTAAAGAAATCTTGCCTTAGGAAACGTGAACTGTGCGCACTGAATGTTTCGACAGACAAGTACAACGGAAAAACTGCTGCCTTCAGCCTCGGCAATCTTAAAACTGAATGTGCGCGCTGGCACGATTAGACAATGATAGTGGTATCGTCAGCCGCGGCAATTTTTAACCCTTTCGTTGTCGGCAGTGGTTTTTGTCGCGATGATTCCTGCAGGAATCATCGCGACATAAACCGCTGCCGACAGGCGAAGGGTGGTCTGAAATCAACGCAGCTTCGGTAATGTTTTTTTTTAATTGAAATCTCTAATATGAAGAGTCCAACTGAGCCCTCGTTACGAACTGAACTGTGTGCAATGGAATGATTGTAACAATGATACTAGTGACTGCTATATTCAGCCTCCGCAATGGTCAGAGCCCTCACTTGTTCTGAACTGAACTGTATGCACGGGAATGAATGGTCGGTCAATGATATTCTAACGTTGGTTGGTTGGTTGGTTGTACATTGCTAAACGTCCCGACAGCAACAAGACTTTCTCAGGACGTGACTGCACTGCTTGTGAGAATAAACTAAACAGAATATTGAATGTGTGTCGCCAGCCGGTCTAATCATAAACAAACCTAAGACTATTTAGCAACACACATCCAATATCAATAGCTACAGGCAGCGCAGACAGTAGGAGAGTTTAAAAAAGGAAAATACAGGTGAACGGGCCAAGGGTAGACAGAAACACATGCCCCAGAATAGAGGGGAAAACCCACCCTGTGGGGCTGACCAGGGTGACCATGGGAACTAAAAAGTAGTTAACCCCACCCAAGTCCCCCAGGGCAGACCCGGGTAGGGGCATTCTAACGAGCTGCTGTTGTTACAACTGCTTGATTTACTCAAAACTTAAATGAGATTGTTACTAAATAAATTAGGACAGTACTCACTCCAAGTATTGTTATATTATTTGTGTGGTGTTGTCGGTGCGTCTGCGATAAAAAGTGGCCCTTAATAAAACAGATCCATAGTAAATCAGACCACTATTGGCACGATATCGAACGGAGGGACTATGTGAAGACCTCTGAGGGGTGAGGTGGAGCGCGCATGGGTCTTTCAGAGCGCAGAGCTTCCCATCTTGAACGAACTAAAACTGCACTAGGAACATCGGAAACGACGCAGCGTTCAATTTCATCACCAAAACTGTCGGCTGCAAACCATGTCCCAAAAAACGAGATGAAGAATGGGAGAAAGATGTCTGAACTGTGTGCTACAAAGATAAAAAGTCCATCGAAAAAAAACAACATCAAAACAAAATAAAATGTGTTGATCTGTGATTTAGGACCTTACGGCCCTAGGGCCGTAAGGTCCAAAATCACAGACCATCACACAAATTAAATTTTCGTTTTGGTCATGTTCGCAAGACTTGCAATCATTTTTTTCTCTTCTTTTTTTTTTTTTTTTTTTTTTTACTGACCACCAAACAACTGAAGAAACAGAATGTCAACCAAACAACACACACCCACACACAAACCAAAAACAAGTAGGCCGTGCGCCCCAAGCAAATATTTCATACGGCACGTGAGGCTGGAGACACTTCACGTGTAAACAAGTCCCGCAGGTGACCTTTTTGGAGGCGTCGGATTTGCCCAGTCCTTGGCTGATGTCACTTTCGGCCCAGAAATCTCAACAGTCTTGTCTCGGGGATATTTACATATGCTTGGTAACACGAAGGTAAAAGCCACGCTTTTTTTTTTTTTTCTAAATGTGTTAATACACGTAATTAAGTAAGCATCTGAAATACAAATACAATAACAGTAAACGATATCGTGCGCTAATGTCAATGGTTTGAAATGACGTACATTTTGACTTGACGGAATTAACCCATTTAGCCCCAACGTCCTACACAGGAGATGGATTGACCGTGATAATTTAAGGGTAGTGCCAGATGAGCTTGGCTCCTGAAGGCGCGAAGCTCCTCTGGCACTACCCTTGAATTATCATGGTCGATCCGTCTCCTACAGCTGGTACATAGTCGTTAGGTAACGCCTCCAAAATTTGGGAAATGGGACCCTGGGGTTAAATGGGTTAACTCCACCACTGAGGGGAATTCGATACAATGTACATGTCTGCTAAATTAATACAGCAACATTCTGACCAGTCATTGAGCGGGAGGGGTGGTGCAACACGTTCAAGTGAAGTTCCAATGGGTACACCCATTCGGGAGGGGGGGTGGGGGGTGGGGGGAGTGTCTGCGGTGGACACTGGCATATGCTCAGAACCAACACGCGACTCTTCAGTCACCCTCACTCGCTTCTGCCCTCCTACCTGCACCCACAGATCATGTCCCCTGGCATTGGACGCCTTCTGTATTTTGTTTCAAAACTGTTTGTTCATTCAACGACCAAAAGTCGCCGCCAACCAACGTGGATACAAAATGGTCTGAGCAAGAGACATCGATCCTCATGAGCCCCCGCAGTCGCAGTTGGATAGTGTTCGGTTTTTCTCGGCAGTGACTGGGTTATACAAACAGGGTTAATGCCTCTACCCTTCCGCCAAACCCCATCCATTATTGCAGACGCCAAAAACAAATAGCAGTTATTCCTACATCAAAATCAAGTCAAAGACAGAGAGCGTTACGAACAAGCCCGTACAACAACAGTTACACTCAATACTGGAACTCGATTTTCACTACACGAACAAAGACGTACACAAATTGATACAAAACCTGAAATAACAAAATGCTAAAAAAAAATTCTGGGCCACACATTTCAAATTATCTATCTATTTACCCCCCCCCCCCCCCCTCTCTCTCTCTCTCTCACTCACACACTCACACACTCACACACACACACACACACACACACACTTCTTTCTCAAATTTGACACTTGAGAACTTTTCCGCAAATTTAAGAACAGCAGCTGCTGCGAAAATTGCCTGCCCCAGAGGTATAACATAACATACACAAGGCGAAAATTGCCTGCCCCTGAGGTATAACATAACATACACAAGGCGAAAATTGCCTGCCCCTGAGGTATAACATAACATACACAGACCTGCCTACATGTTCATGTGGTTGTCAGGAAGATTTGGGAAAACTCTCAGTAAGATTTGCGAGACTGTCAGTAAGATTATAGTTTAACTGGACGATAAACCTTGCTTCCAGGGGCCAAGAATCAATCAACGGGGGGGAGGGGGGGGGGTGTTTAACTTAATCACCTATAAGAACATACATTGTCTATTCTGCTGTACCTGGAAGATAGAAAATTACTGAGAAAATGGGCTACTTCACCAAAGCGTTTATAACTTTTTTGAATAGACAGTTTTTAAGTCTGTTTTTATTTTCTTAGCTCACATATAGATGGATAGTACTTCATGTTGTGGTGGAGTATAATTTGGTGCCTGTTTATAATATTTACTGTAATTAATTACAGGTAAATTAACTGAAAAAAATGCACCTTGATTATTTTGATATCTGTAATGGACAAACAAAAGACATTAAACTGAAAAATGTGTCAGTGTGTCAAAATATGAATGTGTGTGATCGTGGAGTGAGATAATTTTACATTAGTGATCACGATGATCAGGCAATCAACTGATAATCCTTCAGGTAATCGAAGTTCGCGTATCTCGTCGGCGGACGTTGCTACAAATTGATCGCCAAGTTCGTCTGTTGGGCGAAAGTTTCGAACATTTCTGCAGGGAAATATTGATACAAATAATCAAGTGGTGTCGCTTCCAACTCAAGTGGAGTTGTTAGGCCCACATTTCGCGTGAAAGGCTGCAAAACAGGATCTGAAATTGGCCGCCGATGCCAGATAGCATCGCCGCCACCATCTTGCAGTCGTCGCCTCGGTAAACACTGCAGAAATACTCTGGTATCTTCGTCATCCCAGTCCGACAGATCGCTAGTATGCACACTAGACACACTTATGTCACTTCCCTCCGACTCGGAAACTGGATTGTTGCCAATTTACTCCGAAAAAGCTGTAAATTCTGGATCACTGTCGCTCGATGGAACGTATGTCGCCATGTTTGTAAACTACACGTACATTTAAAACGACAGCAGACCTTGCTTCCAAAGGACAGGGCTTAGCTGTTCCCTGTTGTGTTTTTATTATTAAGTGTTTCATAAATATCATTAAAAAACGAATTTTACAGACGTTCATCCGCTTCTGTTTCGTCATCTGTTTCGTGTACTCGTTTTGGAGGCATGATTTCGCGCCGACCGTGAACCTCAAACTAAGACTGAAAGTAAAGCGATCCCATCCGCAAAAATGAACGCGAACAAAGACGCGCTTTCCAATTGGCTAGACAAAATTATAGGTCAGCACACAGTAGCCAATCAGGATCAGGCTTACTACTACCGGCAGAAATGGCACAATCAAACTGTCTTTTTGCCAAAACACCGTAAAAAGCTACCGTAGAAAATTGATACATGACCGGAAAACCGTAAAAAAAAAACACCCAAACTCGTAAGAAATACGGCGAAATCGTAAGAGTAGGCAGGTCAGTGATACACAAGGCGAAAATTGCCTGCCCCTGAGGTATAACATAACATACACAAGGCGAAAATTGCCTGCCCCTGAGGTATAACATAACATACACAAGGCGAAAATTGCCTGCCCCTGAGGTATAACATAACATACACAAGGCGAAAATTGCCTGCCCCTGAGGTATAACATAACATACACAAGGCGAAAATTGCCTGCCCCTGAGGTATAACATAACATACACAAGGCGAAAATTGCCTGCCCCTGAGGTATAACATAATATACACAAGGCGAAAATTGCCTGCCCCTGAGGTATAACATAACATACACAAGAGGAGCGTATTGTCACAGCTAAGTTGCATGTTCAGCGCCATCTACAGGAAGATGAAACGGTTCAATGGCAGTGCCTGATTGTAGCTCTTGTGCAGACCCGACGACACCGAGCACTGCCAAATTCATAATCACTGAATTGTGTTTTGAAGACTAGATGACAGACTTCGACACGCCAAGAGTGGTGCCAGAATAGCTTGGCGCCTCCTCATTGTCAATCAGTCTCATGTTATATGTGAGGCCTTTATAGCTTTTCAGGCATTACCCATAGTCGAGTCATTCCCCACGACTCGTTTGTGGCCGTAACCCCTTCACTGCCAAGAAAAGGTGAACAAACTCCACCTACAAGAGACACAGATTCTCATGAGCCCCCGCAATTGCGGGGGCTCATGAGGATCTATGCCTCTTGCTGTGACACCACGTTGTACCCACGTTGCAAGGGCGGCTGGGGATCTTCGGCATTGAAGTTGCAATGATTTCTGAAACACAATGCGCCTCTACTGGCGGCGAAGGGGTTAAACAGACGATTTGGAACTGTGGGACATAGGACACAGGAAGTGTTATTACAGCAATGCTTTTAGTGATGTCTTTTTCCGTCGTTGCTGGTTCTCAATAAAAGTGTTTCGATCAATACTCGCTAGCCTTTCCACACCCACCTACACTGCTGCCCTGTGTGCTGTGCACACGTGTATGATTGTAATAGCCGCGCAAGACAATTTTCTCTAAGCGCATTTGCCATCGTAATCATCCAGTTACTATTATTACTAATGGCAGTGGTCGCGCTAGAAGCGTCTGACAACCGGTGTTTCCTTTCTTATGTACTCGCCCAAAGTGCCGACCACGGTCAAAAGCAATTTCACAAACCATCGCCTTCTATAAATCATACACTGTGGTGTCAAGTCACTAAAGGTGCTGCACGCACCTGCACAGGGGACCGGGATGGCTCAGGGCTAGAGTCGGACTCTCGAGCGTAAAATCGTTGGTTCGAACCAGGGTGGGGTAAAATGTGTACAGACCCTATTCAGTGCCAGGTCTTTGAAATCACCTTCGTGGTGGCAAAGGCGCTAAGCACATTGAGTATCGCAACACCGTCGTGGAAGACACCACGGACACCGGCATTAACTCATTCAACCTCGCCGACACACTCAGCAAGACAGCATTAACTCATTCAGCCCCAACACACCTCAGCAAGACATGGATCGAGCACAGTAGTTCAAGGGTGGTGCCAGTATAGCTTGGCGCCCACAGGCGCCAAGCTATTCTGGCACCATCCTTGAACTATCATGCTCGATCTGTCTCTGAAATTATAATACTATCCTTCAGAGAGCAACGACAACATTTGGGGATTTCGGTCCTTGTTGCACAATGTGTTCATGCCTGCATCCACGGTAATTCAATACAAATCGGCAGTGTATGATGGTGAGCCACGTCGGATCACATGCCGCATCAAGTGGTAGGGATACTCGCTCTGGCTCCGCCGCACACCGAGAAGGTCATCTCTCAGGTTCTGGAGCTACTGCACTGTCAAAGGTCTAGGAGGTGAGCTGTGCGACAAGCAATATCACATGCTGCCAGAGACTGTCCGATGCCTCATGCCTGATGAAAACAGAGCATGGTCTATCCCCTTCGAAATCCGAAAGTGCCTGATCGATCGTGACGTCAAATTCTGCCCGTTCCCATACCAACTCCAGTGTTCATGCGGCATCGCCTTATGACTTAGTTCATTCAAAGCGCACCCACCCCCGACCCTACCCTCCATCAATAGCTACGGAAGTGTCGTATAGCGTTATCGCCGCAGCGCTATACCACACTTTCGCGGCTATTGATGCGGAGGGCCTAGAATAAGTTAGTCTTAACTCCCTTGTGCATGCAGCCACCGGTACTGTTTACGGTGTTTGTGGTGCTGTTTACAGTACCGGTGGCTGTGTGCATATGGGGTTAAACGTGCCCCACAAATATCAACCCGGGCGACAATGCATTGAATATACACCGGATCTGCGGTGTGTTCACAATCGTGCGCCGCCCGCCGCCCTCCCCGTGTCTGTTGTCACACGACATAAAAAGCAATGGAGCGGAGAAATGATTATTCGGGTCTGCAATTTCCGAGAGATAAACTTGATCAGCGAGCCCCTTCCATCTGCAAAGGGCATAGAGTTTCATGTGTCCACGCAGCTGCATGGGCATACTTCTCATAACTCCCTTGTGCACTCAGGTGCAGGCACCGGTACTGATCACAGTATACCGGCAGCTGTATGCACATGGGGGTAAAACGGCGAATACATGTTACCCCATTTGGCTGTCGGTTGCGTATTTTGTCGAGGTGATTCCTGCAGGAACACAACCCGTACCTTCCTGCAGGAACACAACCCATACCTTCCTGCAGGAATCACCTCGACAAAACACGCTACCGACAGCCAAAGGGTTAAAGCAATCGCCAAAAAGACGAAGGGGAAGACTGAGAGTACTCACTGTCCCCTAAAAAAAATGATTATTACAGCCCTCCTTCCAAAAAATCAACTTGAGACACGAGACACAAAAAGGCTTCAAGGCGATAGCTAAAGAAATACAAAGTAAGCCAAAAACGAATTTGTATATTAACACATTCGAGACCCGCTGCCGTTTTATGATGCGTATCCGGATGCGGCACGTGTCGAATGAGTTAAAACATCCAATGCGCAATTGAATCTGAATCTGCATGTCTACAAAAAAGCAAAAGGGGTGACTTGTCAGCGCTCGGTACGTTCGAGGTTAATGCAAACACATTTTTTTTTATCAATCTCTGTGTCATTGTTTTCCTGTTTTCCTGCATATCTCAACATCTTGGTGACATCAACCTATTTCGCCTGCACAGGCTGATCAAAATCTACGCGCCCTGCTCGTGTGCAGGCCATGATCGATTAGACGCTGGGAGTCCATTCGAGACTGGATTCTGCTCGAGGCTGCCCAGATTGGCAAAAGGTCCACGGGCCGACATCGGCCTAAGCTGGCCCGCTCACGACAGTGCGCAGTCCAACTTAGGCCGACGTCGGCCCCGCGGAGCCGAATGGGGTGTATCCAGAACGCCTGTATTCAAAAGAAAATAATACAGGTTTGGCCCCACAGCGAAAACCCAGGTCATAATCGGATTATGGTGCAAGATCTGTTCATCAGCAGGTGTTCAATTTGTGTGTGTGTGTGTGTGTGTGTGTGTGTGTGTGTGTGTGTGTGTGTGTGTGTGTGTGTGTGTGTGTGTGTGTGTGTGTTATTGGGGTTTAACGCTGAGCAGGCGACTAAGGCCATCTCACGACGGCAAACACCGTTAACCCCTTCACTGCCAGTGGACGCAAATTGTTTCATCTGAAATCTTCGCTAGCTCGTCACCAGACAGCTCCAGCTGTACAAGGAACATGTATCCAAAAGTACGCCAGCAAGAGGCGTAGATCCTCATGAGCCCCCGCAATTGCGGGGGCTCATGAGGATCTATGCCTCTTGCAGTCGCATCGTGTTGACCTGTTCTCGGCAGTGAAGAAGTGAAGACACTATTACCAGCGTAATCCCCCGCTGGACGGTTAGTTCGGGACGTTACCCCGCTGGACGCGTCAAAGGAACGCTATAAACTAGCCTTAGAAAGCCTGAGTCGCGGAAAATCCCACTCCTTGTACTGTCCAAATTAAGCGTTGCTTTGCGCCGGCCGCCCACTCCTCCTCCGGGCGAGGTTAATTTGGTCCGGCTGGCGTTATTTCCGAAGAAAACATTAAGCAAGATCCGCCACTCGACCCGAACATTACAAGAAAAAGGTCAAAACATGCTGCCGGCCCCACATTTTCACCCTTTCAACCCACACAGGTTGTCTGCTTCGATTGGTACACGCGGTAGCAAACTGAGGCAGACAGCCAGTGTGCCTGTCAGCAAGAGACATGCGGTACAACAAGAGCACACTGGTTACTTCCTTCAACACAGTGTGCAGCAGGAGGTGGTTCGAGAGTGACTAGTCAAAAGTGTCTCAGACACAGGCATGGGATGATCGTTGGGTAACCGCTCACTTCTATAACACGGGTAGTAGGAAATAGCACGTTCCTACTACCCGTGTCACGGAGGTGGTCGATTATTATCCTACGCCTGTGGTCCCAGTAGCTTCAGAAACATACGCCCTCACGATCCCCCGCCTAGGAAGCGGAGTGCGACACAGGTATGGGATGATCGTTAGGTAATCGCTCACCTCTATAATACGGATAGTAGGGCATTGCACATTCGTGCTATTTCATACTCCAGTATCATAGAGGTGGCATATTATTATCCCATGCCTGTGGTCCAGTATCTTCAGAAACATACGTCCTCACGATCCCGACCTAGGAAGCTGAGTACGACACAGGCGTGGGATGACCGTTGAGCAAACGACCACTTATGTGCCATGTCTTTCTGCCCGATCATCACACGCCTGTAGTCCCAGTCGCTTCAGAACGTCCATCCTGGCGACACAATGCGGGATGCGATAGACTTATGAGAGTGTCTAAGTCTGTTGCTGACTGCCCAGTGCGCTAAAGTCCTCGGGCCCGCGACGGCCGTAGTGGCTGTGCGCGGGCATACCCCGGCCGTCGTGGGCCCGAAGGCGTTTTGCTAGTGGGGTGTGCACTAAACATCGGGAAAACGTCATACCAAGATAATGACAACGACGTGCGAAGCACGCTGCCCCAGACAAAGTGTACTTCTAAATTCTGCCGTTATTTGACATAAGTCGGTATGTCCGGTTTTTACCAAAGCTAGATTTTCATTATAACTCAATGAAAACTTCGCTTTTCTGAAGAAAAAAAAATGAACATACTGACTATAGCCAAACAACGGCAGACTTAACTCATTCAGCCCCGACACACCACAGCAGGACATGGATCGAGCATGATGGTTCAAGGATGGTGCCAGAATAGCTTGCCGCCCATAGGTGCCACGCTATTCTGGCACCACCCTTGAACTATCATGCTCGATCTGTATCTAGAATTGTAATACAGTCCTTCAGATGGCAACTTCAAAATTGGGGGATTTCGGTCCTGGGTTTGAATGGGCTAAATGGTATTTTCCGTGTTCTAGTCTTTGATTTTGGACCTTACGGCTTGAAGCAGTGAAGTCCAAAATCACACACCAGCACGCGCACCAGCTCAAGGACAGAGACTTCTTCAAAACAAAGTTTGAATATCAAGCACGGCGCTGTGAAGGCAAATGAAAGTAAGTCCGTTTTGTCAATAGCGAGATTTTCATTGCATTACAATGAAAATCTCGCTTTTGCAAAAAAATGGATTTGCTGCCTTTACCTTCACAGGGAAGAAATAAATCAGTGAAATGCGTTTCTAAATTTGCAACATGACAAATCGCGCTGTCGTGAAATCGCATAATCACACGAATTATCGTATCCATGCCGCAAATAAATCCAAATCGCTTCGAAGACCTTGGCCAAAATCTGTTTCCATATTTGAATATAGCGTTTTTGAGTCGCAATTACTTCCGTGTCTGAAAAAAATTATTATAATAGGTCCGAAAAAGAAATATATCTTTGTATAAATTTAAACTAACCCTTCATGAAAGGCCCTCATCTTATGTTTTTGCCACTTTTGATATAGTCTCTCTCTCTCTCTCTCTCTCTCTCTCTCTCTCTCTCTCTCTCTCTCTCTCTCTCTCTCTCTCTCTCTCTCTCTCTCTCTCTCCCCCCCCCTCCCTCTCCCACATCTTACCTTACTAAAAGAAAACAAAAGGTTCTTGTTCATGGCTCATACTCCTCTCTCAAAGATGTAACCTTCGGTGTGCCCCAAGGGTCTGTACTGGGCCCCCTACTGTTTTGCTTATTTATCAATGATTTGCCTCTACATATTACTTGCCAAGATGTACAATGCGACCTTTTTGCTGACGACACCTCAGTTCATACTACTAGTAAAGATATACAGGTAATTTCCGACAACCTACAACAAAGTAAAAGTCTTCATGAAGTATCAGCTTGGTGTATAAACAATTCTATGGTTGTTCATCCAGCCAAAACGAAATCGATGATAGTCGCCATGCGCCAAAAACAGCAGATAACGCCTCTATTACTTAACCTTTCACTTAAAGGTAGTCAGGTAGAACAGGTAAATGAACATCGAGTACTGGGGATTACAATCGACAGTCAGCTAAAATGGCAAGCTCATACAGACGCATTATGCACAATAGTAGCCAAAAATCTCTTTATGTTATCAAAACTGAAATTTTATACTGATTCAGATACCCGTAATCTATTTTATAACGCTCACATACGTTTTTATATCGATTACGCGTCAACGGTATGGGATGGATGTAGTGAAGTCCATTTAAAGACACTCAATTCCCTACACAGACGAGCGGCCAAAATAATCTGCCCTGATCCACACCTAAGCACCGAAGAAAAGCTCTCAAAAGCAGGTCTCCTGCCTCTTCAAGGTCATTTTAAATATAACAAAGCAATCTTTATGTTCAAAGTGTGGAAACGCAAAACACCTGAGTACATCTCCAATTTGTTTCGTAAGTCTGAGTCCAAGCTTAGAAACATCAGAAAGCTTTTCATAGTCCCAAAAACAAGGATCGATCTATATAAAACTAGCTTATCCTTCTCATGGGCACTTATCTGGAATGCGCTTCCCGACCATGTAAAATCTACCTCCTCGCTAGCCTGTTTTAAAAAGGGTCTCTGCAAATATTTTGTGGATCACTCGTAGGGATGCCATAACCCCTTGTATTATATGTTTCTTTTTATGCTGGGTCCAATTTATTCCCAATTAAGTCTGTTATCCTTTTCATTTATCATTTGGACTACTTAGCACTGTCTATGTGTGAAGGGGGGCGGGTGGAGTGTGTGTGTGTGTGGGGGGGGGGGGTGTCTGTGAGTCTATGAGTATGTCTATGTGAACAGTGTTGTCATCTGTTTGCAAGTATTATGTTTACTTACATTATGTATATTTGTAGTTAGTCTTGTAGTTGCTAGCAACGGCAGGTTTGTAAAATGGCTGTGTCGATGACGATGTCAATGCCTAAACCGTTGTAAAATAAAGTTTCATTGATTCTCATTCTCTCTCTCTCTCTCTCTCTCTCTCTCTCTCTCTCTCTCTCTCTCTCTCTCTCTCTCTCTCCAGTTTACACGTTTTGGCATTTTAAGTTTCACAAATTAGTGAGTCGTTTGACAGATGAATTCAGTGTTCTCATTTATATTTCGCCCTTGATCACGTTCACTAACTCATATTGTATAGCACTACATAATTATCAGTAGTCTTTTAGTACAAGTATACTAGTTGTGAAAGGCAGTCACCCCTAAATTTAGTTATGAAGCACTGTGGGTATGCTGTTGCTTACTGACTGTGACAAGTGTGAGTACTTTGCGATTACCGTCAGACACTATCTAGGCGGTGACCCTAAAGGACGCATTAAATGGGAGGCACGATAGTACTGAAAGTCCTGACCGCATGATTATTGTGCTCAATATAGTTTCAATCGTATTCTATTTGCATTTATATTTTTCGTTCTTTCAACATGTCGAATAGTTCAACATTGGCGGTCCGTGGCGCAGTGGTTAAGGCGCCTGCCACCAATGCTAAAGGTGCGAGGTTCGATTACGGGTTCCGGCGTCGGATTTTTCTCCTCTAGTAAGTGTCACCGTTAATTCGGGCGGACTGTCGGGGGTTCTTTCTCCGGGTACTCCGGCTCTTCCTCCCCCTCCACTTTGGTATCAGCTTCAGCCCACTTAATCAAATTTCAAATACAAACGATTTTGAATTTCCAAAAACTTCAGTAGCTCGCTTGAGCTTGCCCTTAGCACCACGTGAATGTTCTGTGTTTACGTAAAGTGTGTGAGTGAATGCGCGTGATTCACGTGAGCGTGCTTGTTGGGTTCAGTTCTCGCGGCGGCGCTTTGAGCCGATTTTCAATTGGGATAAAGCGCCTATTTAATGCGCTTATTATTATTATTATTATTATTTAAATATTTATCACTTGTTTAACAAGATTCCCGATTTGTGTGTTCTCCTCTCTCAGCCCACCCCCTTTCATATTTTCGGAATTACAGAGTCATGTTTACGTTCCGACATAAGTGACGCATCTATTTCGAAACCGGGGTTTTCAGTAATCCAGCGCGATCCTGTACGTCCTCAACAAAAAGGATTAGCTGTCTATATACATGACTCTAATGCGCACTTAACACGCAGAAGAACAGAATGGAATCAGACTCTGTTGAAAGTGTGTGGGTTGAGGTGAAGGCAAACAAATCGGCCCCTCAGCTTGTTGGATTTGTATACAGAAACCCGTCTGTGTCATTTGAGTTGTATGACGACTTTTTAAATATGGCCGATAAGGTTAACGAAAGCAGCACCGAAGTGTTGTTACTCGGCGATTTTAACATTAATTTGTGTGTCTCGAACCCTGCTTGGAAATCTACAATCACTATGGTAGGTCTGAAGCACATCCGCAACTAGAGTTACAGTCGTCTGCCACTCTAATTGATCATGTATACACTTCCAACAATTCAAGGGTTCTTAGTTCTTTTGCCCTGTAAGTGGCGATCAGTGACCACTTGCCTGTGTGCTGCACCAGGGCTTTGAGGGTGGACAAACAAAATCGGAAAAACCAGCATATCACTATCTATTACAGATCGTTTAAACAGTTTAATAGGGATATGTTTCTAGCCGAGCTAGCTAAATGCAACCTCTTTTCATTCGCTTTACAATCATACTAATTTTGAAGATGCGTCGGCCGACTGGTACAGATTGTTCATTCGGGTTCTTGACAAGCATGCGCAGTTGCGCGAAAAGAGGGTAAAACATGTGCATAGTTTTCCCCAATTGTTAAACAATGACATTAAAGAGGCCATGGCTGTCAGAAATGAACTAAAGTGCAACAAAGATTTTGGTGCTTTCCGCAAGCAGCGAAGTCGTGTTAAATACATGGTCTTAGAGGCCAAAAAAATACTTTAAGCGATTGATGGACAACAAAACAGACACCGTATCTGTCTGGCTGATGGACAACAAAACAGACACCGTATCTGTCTGGCGCGCCCTGAATGCCTTCACTAAATCGCGACAAACAGCACCATGTACCTATATGCGCAGACACATTTAACAACCATTTCTTGTCTGCTGTTGGTTCGTTGTTAAGCAGTACGACAACTCTCATTGACACACCATCTATATCCGAAAGGCTTACAGATTTGTATAAGGACAAACTCGTGCCAAAGGTATCCTTTAGTATTCCTTCGCATACTGTGTTTGACGTCAAATCAATTAGCCAACTGAAAAATAAGCGCTAGCTTGGTCGCGACGGGATGAATACAATACTTTTGAAAACTTCCTGCCCCATATGTAGCCGAGTCTTTAACATTTATTTATAATCTCGTTTAACAACATGATACATTTCCAAAGATTGATTGATTGATTGTACATTGTTTAACGTCCCGACAGCAACAAGGCTTTCTCATGACGTGCCTGCACTGCTTGTGAAAAATAAAAAATAAACAGAATATTGAATGTATGTCGCCAGCCGGTCTAATACGTTAAATAAACCTACGATATGGGGCCTAAATAAAGCTAAGACCATTTAGCAACACACATCCAATATCAAGAGCTACAGGCAGCGCAGACAGTAGGGAGAGTTTAAAATAGGAAAATACAGGTGAATGGACCAGGGGTAGACAGAAACACGTGCCCCAGAATAGAGAGGAAAACCCACCCTGTGGGGCTGACCAGGGTGACCCTGGGAACTAAAAAGTAGTTAACCCCACCCAAGTCCCCCAGGGCAGACCCGGGTGGGGAACATTTCCAAAGAGCTGGAAAGTAGCCAAAGTTATTCCTCTGCCTAAACGAGAGGACCTATCCGAACCTAATACGTTTAGACCAATGTCGCTCTTGTCAGCTCTGTCAAAACCAATAGAAAAACATGTACACAGGCATCTGAGTAATTTTCTTGAAAAACATAACTTAAAATTGAAAGCTGTTCGCTGCAGTTGCACTCTCCTTGAGCTATCAACGTCTACCCGTTTCTCGTTACTGACGCTGTAATTCAAAAAGTTAGAAGGTGGGGGAAAGGTCGACAGAAACTAGAGGCTCACGCACTGCAAGCCGGCGATTCCATCACCATCATGAAGTCACATGATTACGACGTCATATCCGGCAAAAGACTGCGCCATTTCCGTCGAATAGTGTCTGACGACTGGAAATTTAAAAGCAGGTAGTTCCTTGTAATGTAATCGTGTATCAGAAATAGTTTCTGTGTTTATCATCAAGTACTACTAGAGCGCATGCTCCAACTCGGTCCCTTACCGCTGCAATAGGCATAGATTCACAAGAGTCCCTGTAGTCACAGGGACGCATGAGAATCTAGGTCCAATCCTGTCACAGTTCAGGCATACACAGCCTTTATTTTTTTCAAACAATGAGTAACAATGGCTCAGGGGCTCAGGTAAATCCACGCCTCAGCCCAGACACATTTACGTCCTCAGAAATAAATATAGCAATTACTCCGCCTCTACAACCAGACATAACGATGTCATGTGCAGGCAAAAGACAGAAAGCTAAATTTTGTAATAAGCAAGATTTTATTTGAAATACAATGCAAACATTGTTTTTCTCAAAAATGGACTAACCGTCGTTTCTTTCACAGGGCAGAAGGCATTAAAGCCTCGTCTATCGGCAAGCAGGTGTTCATGTGAAACTATGCTTCACAGTTCGGTGGCGTTTACGTCCTGATAACGAGCAACTGTTTTGGATTACGTCTAAAATTGAACACTAGAGTGCACAATGATAAGGAAATAAGGAGTAAACCATCCGCAATGTCTCGTATTTAAAGTGCAGGACAATTTAGACAGCTTACACAATGTGTGCTAGTTCACCAGTTTGGAGCTGACCTCACAAGAACTGCCGGTACGTGCACTTTAGACTCTGCGTGCTGGCGTGCGATTTTGGACCTTACGGCCTTAGGCCGTAAGGTCTAAAATCACAGACCAGCACACATACATCGTCTAAAGTAAATATACTCACTGTCTTTGCAGGGGGGGGGGGGGGGGGGGGGGGGCGGGGGGGGGGGGGGGGGGGGGGTGGGGGGGGGGGGGGGGGGGGGGGGGGGGGGGGGGGACGATTACTGTACGTCTGATCTCGTTCGCAGACCGTACGCTCCTTCTGGTCTGCGTAACCGGGAATCACGTGACCAAATGGCATCATACCTCCAGCTCAACGATTGGTCAGAATGCCAGAGGGTTTCCCCTGATGTCTTAAATAATAAACGAATGTCACTACCCTTACGCAGTGCAGGAAAAAGAATGGCACACGTAGAGAATGTTTTGCTGCTCCCCCCCCCCCCCCCAAAAAAAAAAAAAAAAAAAAAAAAAGAATAAAAATAAAAATTACTGAAACACACAAGGCCCACAGTGAATGACTTTATTTACGAGTAATGTTTGAAGGAGACGACAACAACAAACAAACGACACACACAAACTTCGCTATGCATTGGTCAATTTCCCCAATGTCGCGTTTGCGCTTGAAAAGCGTACATACAATGGATGTGTGCGAAGGTGAATACGCCACTGTACCACTACAATCAACGCTATAGAAATAATATACCAACGATATAGCAATCAGACAAAAATGGTGCACTTTATACTGGCCGTTATGTGCGCATGTGAGTGTGGTATTTGTGTTTTGTTCACATTATTTTTAGCTCTGTGCTGTGATAAATGTATGATGTGTATATTTTATGTTTTGCAAACCAAAGCCAAATAGCCCGAAACGCACAAAAAGATGGACTCATTCATTCATTCACTGTTTCATTTATTCAGTCAGTCAATCATTCTTTGCAGGCAACCATAGTTGAATGAAGTACTTCGCTACGTTTTACAAAGTCGGCTGATTTCTAGAAAGTAAGGCAACGAGTTTCATAAAATTCTAGCAGGTGGACACAGACACCAGACGGGCGACTACAATAACCGCAACTTGTTCATTCTAGCAGGTGGACACAAGACACCA
>BTPG01000002.1:129475088-129593760 GCA_036245525.1 Semisulcospira habei | reverse complement strand
CTGTGAGCCAAAGAAAATTTCCATTTTATGCTTGTCGTTTAATGGACAATTAAGTTTATTCAATTCAATTCAATGATTCAAGGGTAGTGTCAGATCAGCTTGGCGCCATCAGGCGCCAAGCTAATCTGGCACTACCCTTGAATTATTTTGGTCGCTCCATATCCTGAAACTGGTACATAGTTGTTAAGCGACACGTCTAAAATTTAAGAAATATGGCGCTGGGGTTAAATGATTGATTGATTGATTGTACATTGCTTAACGTCCCGACAGCAACAAAACTTTCTCAGGACGTACCTGCACTGCTTGTGAAAAAAAAACTAAACAGAACATTGAATTTATGTCGCCAGCCGGTCCAATACGTTAAATAAACCTACAACATAGGGCCTAAATAAAGCTAAGACCATTTAGCAACTCCAATATCAAGAGCTACAGGCAGCGCAGACAGTAGGGAGAGTTTAAAAAAGGAAAATGCAGGTGAATGGACAAAGGGTAGACAGAAACGCATGCCCCAGAATAGAAAGGAAAACCCACCCTAAGGGGCTGACCAGGGTGACCCTGGGAACTAAAAAGTAGTTAACCCCACCCAAGTCCTCCAGGGCAGACCCGGGTGGGGTCTGGGGTTAAATGGGTTAAGCAAGAAGGAAAGAATAAAATGCGCGTCGGAATGACAGGAGAAAACAGTTTGGTGTAAAGTGTTTGTCCTTGTAAATCTGAAGCGTGTTTCTTCCTAATGTGGTTATTTTCTTGCTTCCCGCTCCTACTGCTACTACTCACCATCACCATCATTATATTACTATTAATAATAATAACGATAACAATAATGCAGTCTAATAATAATAATAATAATACCAGTCACTATATAGGCGTCTGCTCAAAGCGCCGCGCACTGAACCCAACACGCACGCTCAAGTGACACACACGCATTCACTCTGAAGACAAACGCAGTACAAGACGAACACAGGACATTCACGTGGTGCGAGGGGTCAGCTAAGCTATTAAAGTTTCGGAAATTTTGATCGCTTGTATCTGCATTATAAAAGTGGCCTGAAACCGGCACCAAAGTGGCGGGGATGAAAGAGCCGGAGTACCCAGAGAAAGAACCCCCGACGGTCCGCCCGAATTAACGGCGACACTTACTAAAGTCCGAAACCGGATATCGAACCTCGCACCTTTAGCAGACGTTTTACCACTGCGCCACGGACTACACGCATGGCAGTCACTATTTCCAATGAATTTCGTAAACGCTGTTAGCTTGAGACTGAATGGTAGTTATCTAAATGGGATTTCTCTTGCATCATTGAAAAAGAACCATCTTTTTGCGACCCTGGGATCGTTTGCATGAGCGAGCTTAGTCCTGCACCAGCCACTAAGCAAGCTGCGCCGCTAGATATAGCGGCGCACCTTGCTTAGTGGCTGGCGCAGGACTATGCTCGCTCATGCAACTGGCCCCTAAAACGGTCAGAGATGTCATTTTTTTTAACACCGCCACCTTCCACCCCTAACCCCCCCCCCTCCCCAATCCATCCCCACGCCAAAGAAATGTCAATGGCTTTCCTTGCAGGGGGGGGGGGGGGGGGGGGGTTGACAAGTGTTGCTCCAACGAGCAAGAAAAGTCACCACGCATGCGAACTGGCTCGTGATTTAATTAGGTCTGTGTTGCAAAGTCCGAAGCGACAAGGTGGGGGAGGGGGTGTAACCCCTTTAGTGCCAAAGCACATCATACACACAGTCAACCCTTAGCACAAGAGGCATAGATCCTCATGAGGATCTGCGTCTCTTGCTGGCCACATTCATGTCTGTACGCCTCAAGGAGACAAAGTTTTCGGCAATGACTCTGGGGTGGTTCCCCAAATTTTAATTTACTCCGGCTGGCAGACAAGGGGTTAACACATTGACTGCCGAGAAAAAAATGAACACGATTCAAGCGCAAGAGACATAGATCCTCATAAGCACTCGCAGCTGCGGGCGCTCACGAAGATGGATGCCTCTTGCTGCCACCACTTTGTATTCCTGTTCCGCGGAGAAATGGGGCTCTTTACCACAAAGTTCACAAAGATTTCTTCTCTTTTTTTAAAACTCTACGACCACCGGCAGTGAAGGGTTAATATCACTTCTCCAGCGAACAGCACCCATCTACGACAGGCACAGACCATAAAGCGCCCCAGGAAGCAGAACTGAACGGTTAACCTGTGATTCTGTTGCCCTCCTACGTAAGATCACCCAAAACCCCCGCAGCGCTGTGGTGAAGGAGGGCAAAAACCCTCCGGCCAGTCAGAAGAAAGAGTTCGTGACAATTATTAGCACATTCGACCCCAGGACCGAAATCCCCAAACTGGAAGTTGCCCTCTGGAGGACTGTATTACAATGCTAGAGACAGATCGAGCATGATAGTTCAAGGGTAGTGCTAGAATAGCTTGGCGCCTATGGGCGCCAAGCTATTCTGGCACCACCCTTGAACTATCATGCTCGATCCATGTCTTGCTATGGCGTGTCGGGGCTGAATGAGTTAGGAGGGTGAAAGGACAGATACTAACTACATCCATCTGCAAAAGGCACAGATCTTCATGAGTTTATGCCGGCTGCATGGGCTGTACGAATAAACGTCAATGTCTACTGCGGGGCCAGAATTACATCAGTGCTACTTTGGCTAATGGAAGTTTAGCCTAGTTCCCACTCACTCGCTAAACTTAGACGTAAGTTTAATTAACCTATTTTCCTTTCTTTCTTTTTGGGAGGGGAGGGTGAGTGGGGATTAACCAGCGGGCTTTATCAAGATTTAAAAGTTTTTCTTTATTTATTTATATGCTTGCTTGCTTGCTTGTCCGACAGTCCCCGTGTCTGTTCGTGTGCGTTGTGTGTTGTGTGTGTGTGTTGTGTGTGTGTGTTGTGTGTTGTGTTGTGTTTTGTGTGTGTGTGTGTGTGTGTGTGTGTGTGTGTGTGTGTGTGTGTGTGTGTGTGTGTGTGTGTGTGTGTGTGTGTGTAGTCTGTTTTTCTTTGGGTTTTATTTATTTGTTCGTCCCTTCCTGCGTTTGTGGTCGATCCCGAGTATTTCAAGGTGGTTTTTTTTTTCTTTGTTTTTTGTTGTTGTGTCTTTTTTGTTTGGAAAGGGATAGGAGGTAAGAGAGAGGGGGGGGGGGGGGGGTGGGGATGCACAGGGATTGATCACTCTGTCCCCGAACTTGACGAGATAACATTATTAGGTGTGCGTTGCATGACCTGGGCGCGGGGACGGCCTCTCAATGTCCCGGCCCTGCCCCCTTGCAGCCATCATCTGTCTACTTCACTGTTTTTACGGAGCAGGGTTGAGCCTTTTCCTGCACGTAGCACGCAAAATCCTCTATCCTTGTGGAGGCTCACAGATTCGTCTCCCGCTAAAGCTTTGGCTGTCGGTAGCGCTTTTAGTCCAGGTGATTCCTGTCGGAATCACCTCGACTAAAAGCGCTGCCGACAGGAATCACCTCGACAATACGCTTTTGCCATACAGCCAAAAAGTGGAATAGCCTGGACTAAACGCGCTACCGACATGAATCACCTCGACTAAATACTCTACCGACAGCCAAAAAGTGAAATCACCTCGACTATATGCTTTACCGTACAGCCAAAAAGTGGAATCACCTAGACTAAACGTTCTACCGACAGGAATCACCTACACTAAATGCACTACCGACAGCCAAAAAGTGGAATCATCATGACTATATGCTTTACCGTACAGCCAAAAAGTGGAATCACCTCGACTATATGCTTTACCGTATAGCCAAGATGTGGAATCACCTCGACTATAAATACGCTCTACCGACAGCCAAAAACTGGAATTACCTCGAAAAAAATGCTCTACCAACAGCCAAAGAGTGGAATCACCTCGAATTAACGTTCAACTGACAGCCAAAGAGTGGTATTACCTCCATTAAATGCGATACTGACAGCCCAAAGAATGGAATCACCTCGTCTAGCTGCGCCACCGACAGACAAAGAGTGGAATAACATAGACTAAATGCTCTACCGACAGCCAAAGAGTGGTATCACCTCGATTAAATGCGCTACCGACAGCCAAAGAGAGCAATCTTCTCGATTAAATGCGCTACTAACAGCCAAAGAGTGGAATAACCTCGTCTAGCTGCGTCACCAACAGCCAAAGAGTGGAATCGCCTAGACTAAAAGCGCTGCAGACAGCCAGTCGTATCACCTCTATTAAATGCGCTACTGACAGCCAAAGAGTGGAATCACCTCGTCTAGCTGAGCCACCGACAGCCAAAGAGTGGAATCACCTCGTCTAGCTGAGCCACCGACAGCCAAAGAGTGGAATCACCTAGACTAAAAGCGCTCCCGACAGCTTAACACGGTTTTGATAAACCCACACTGGTTGTCTCCCTCGATTCGCCAACGCTGATCAGCGGCAGCGAATCGAGAGAGACAACCAGTGTGCAATCGGCCACGTTGGTTCAAAGGTGGAACCAAAGAGCAGTTGCGAAGGCTCATGAGGATCTATGCCGATGTCGATGTCGGTTGCCTGAGGCAGACGATTTTTTTGCGGCAGTGAATCTACGAATGGTTCCAAATGCATCTTTTTTTCCAGACGCTGGGTTTAACCCCCGCACACTGCCGAGACAAACTGAACACAGCCCAACCGCAAGAGGTATAGATCCTCATGAGCCCACGCGACTGCGGGAGCTCATGAGGATCTATGCCTCTTGCCGATTTGTATCCATTTTCCATTGATCGCTGGGGGATCTTTGGCGCTGAACTTACAAGGACTTTAAAAACACGTTCTGCGTCTGCTGGCGGGGAAGGCTTTTGAACGTCAATACTAAATTTATCTTGCTTTTTGCTACCTAGGTGTGTGTGTGTGTGTGTGTGTGTGTGTGTGTGTGTGTGTGTGTGTGTGTGTGTGTGTGTGTGTGCGTGCGTGCGTGCGTGCGTGCGTGCGTGCGTGCGTGCGTGCGTGCGTGCGTGTTGTTTTTTTGTTTGTTTGGGGTTCTTCTTAGATGCTGACTGTTACAGCAGAACAATCGCATCTTTTGCCAGACAAGAGTGGTCTTAAGAGACGGGGGGTGCGGTCTCAAGATAAAGTCTTCAAGAGCAAACAGTGTTAGCTGTCATAAACGACGACGATGATGGTCTTGAATGACAGGTGATGTCTCAAAAGATTCGTCGCTCAAAACAGGCTCTGCTGTTGGTGACATTTTCATTTTCAAGAAGAAAACAAAACAGCAACTAGTAAGCAGACACTGTTGATGATAGCTTTTCCACAGCTACACGCGACAGGCGGAAACTCCTAAATATACACTGCTGCAATTTTCACTCAATCCACCGGCAAATAGTGGTTACTTTAAAGTTGCGGTATCTTCCAAAGTGGGGTTATCTTGCTAAAATTCGATCCGCCAAGACTGCGGATTCTCATTGTTGCTGACAGACAGCGTTTGTAAAATCGTTGTTGTTTTAACGTCAATGAGGCCCAGCCGTCCAAGCAACGTGGCTACAAAGTTATGCCTGCAAGAGGCATAGATTCTCATGAACCCCCGCTGTTGCGGGGGCTCATGAGGATCTATGTCTCTTGTAGTGTTCACTTTACCTCTGCAGTATAAAAAGGTTAATCCAATGCCACCTTGAAGTTGCCATCCCCAGGACAGACTTTGATTGAAAGTCGACGATACACTGGGTTTACAATGTTGTCTTACCGGAACTAAGACTTCTTCTTCTTCTCAAAGTCCATGAGTAGGCATACAAAACACAGATAATCTAATGTCCTTTGAACTCAGTGGGGGACCTCTCCTGATTAGCAAAGGAGAAAAAAATCAGAAAAGATTTAAACTTTATAAGGCAAAACAAAAAAGTTAGCTCTTTTGTGCTGCATTACTGCAAGACAAAAAAAAGAACATTTATAAAATTAATGATGTAGAGTTATTAAGCCTTTTTTGTATGGAGAAGATCTCTTTTTAAATGGTACAAAGACAAAAAGATAAAAAGAAACGACAAATTGCTGTCGTCCAATCATAAACGTAGATAAACGTTTCTCAACCAATGATCATCTATCTGTCGCTCACAAAGCGCATGACACTATATCACAACCAATCATAATAATCTCCCAGGCACAACACTCCAATCACGGGCTCTGACGTAGCAGTTGTATCGATTCAAGCTTACATCACTCTTTTCTTTCATTCTGCAGTAAAGAGGGAATATAAATAAGAGACTTCCTCAAAAGATTTGCAATATCAGCGGGGGGAAAAAAGCTAGATGTGTCAGCAGCGTCCTTGAAAAAAGAAAAACGTGCGATTCAGGATATAAAATGCTCACTTTATGGCGCGCAGCTAATTTGGCCAGGACACATGTACTCGCTGTTAAAATAAAATTAATAAACAAAAAATGCAACAACAAAAAAGAAGTTTGGGGTATAAATGTATTCAAACGAGTCCCGCAAGGCATAGATCCTCATGAGCCCCCGCGATAGCGGGGACTCATGAGGATCTGTGCTTCTTGCTTTTGGGCGTTGTTCGCTGCGCACGGATCTTTGACTCGGTGACAAAAGGTGGGGTGCTGGGAGGGTGTTCATGAAAGTTGTAATAAAAACATTATGTTAACATCTGATACCCGTGTTCTCCTGTGGTTTGTGTGGCAGAATGAATGTACTGATAGTGGGGATCATTGCAAGCCACAATGTTTAGTATTTTGTTCTACACGTGAAATATTGTACAAAATTGTCTTAAAAATCAAGGCGTCGAAAACGGACATTGCGTAGGTGGCCCTCAACGAAGATATCGTGCTCAGCCTAGGTTTGATTAAAGCGCTGGAAATTAAGCATATGATCAAAAGATACATCGATTAACATAAACAAACTTGCCGAATGGATCGAAATTTCTTGATGCGTCTTTTCTGGCCGTTCAAATTTTCTGTGTCACACGTCAAACCTCGTTGTAAGACCGCCGTCGCAACTGCGAGTGTGCTTTTTTTTATAAACGGTTTGGGTTAGAGATTCCAAGAAGGCGTCATTGTGTACTCTCGATACGATTGTGAGTCATTATTAAGTTAAAAGTATTGAGCGTATCCTTATCTGTTTTTTTAATTGCGATTATTGCCGTCCAGAAAATGTGTTGTAATATTTGACATTCGAAACCCATCCCAAAATATTCCTTCGCACTGCGAAGATATCGCAAATATCGATGGTATTCACTTCCGGCCACGGCGGTTATACGTTGGCTTGTGGTCGCATGCATTTCGCACGAGTTTTGCTGTTGATGAAGAACTGTCAGCACCTGAAGGTATGCCATAATATAAATTCCTTGTTTTGACGTGTGACACATTTGACGACCGACACCAAAACGTGCAGTATATTGTACAAATATCTTCAAAGCAGGTTTTGTCGTTCATTTGATTTTGGTCAGCTTCATACAGTAAGCCGAGGAAAATCTTATTCTGACGACAGAACAATGAATAGAGAAATGGTTTCCTTCCTTTCTTACAACAAAGGCGTTTGTGGTAATTTTGACATTCGACACATTTTTGTTGTCATTTTGACGCTCGACACCAAGGTATTATTGTGCGTTAGTTTGGCGCTTTGTTTTAAAAAATGTCTACCCGCTAGATGGTGGAGTAAAACTTTTGGTATGCATGCCGTACATTTGAACTAAGGATGTAGAATTTTGTTGACTATGGGGTGAATTATTCCTTTGTTTGTGCCGAAATGGTGTCGCACGTCAATAAGACCACACGTGGTGACGGGAAAAACAATTAGTTTCAACTGAATACAAAGGAAACCAGCATTAACCTCTTTAACCCTAAAACCACTTGCATCTCAGTTCAGCGGTGCTGTATGATGTTTATAGGGTTAAACTTTGATACTCATGATTGTATTTGATAGAGATATAAACATAGCAGTGCTACATTGTATCATTTATCATTAGATGCGTCAACGGTGATATGTAAGTAGTATCTGATTTAGTTTATAGTCAAGTCCTGAAATAGTCAACCTGTTGAAATCGAATAAGGGCATACTGAATGACGTGTTTCCTTGATTTTTGAAAATAGGACCACTATGACGAAGCCCAAACAACCACCTTTGACTAATGCTGAAAGGTGTCGGAGGCGGAGATTGAAGCTGGCGGAAACGAATCCTGAGCGCTTTCAACAAGAGAAAGAAGAAAATAAAGAAAGGGCCCGAAAGAATCGACAGAAAGCGAAAACACCAGAGCAACTTCAACGACATCGTGAAAAGGCATTGGAGCGCCAGAAACGATATCTGTAAGTAACGTTTGATTATACTTTGACGTGTGTGTGTGTGTGTGTGTGTGTGTGTGTGTGTGTGTGTGTGTGTGTGTGTGTGTGTGTGTGTGTGTGTGTGTGTGTGTGTGTGTGTGTGTGTGTGTGTGTGTGTGACGTCATTCATATAAGTTCAAAGACCGCATGTCCATCTTGTTTGTACTATTTTCTAGTGATAATCTGTTCAGGGATCATTCATGGCGGAGCATATCATACTATAGGTCATTTGACCAGGTCACAAAAATCGTAATAGGGGATTTTGGTCTAGATTCTCACCAGCTGATCGCGCGAACAAAAAGTCAGCAAGTCAATTGGCCGGGTGGTTGCAAAAACGATGCGTCATTTCAGATTTGTATGCGTCAGTGACCGCAAACCGACGCCAAAAATGATCCCTTCTGTCTTGCCCTTTTGTGAAAACTGAGCGGTAGGTACTGTTGGCTTAGAGGACCTGATTACGTCCGGTAGACTATAGGTGGGTGTGTATGTGTGTTTAGGGCAAAGAAGGCAGCAGAAGAGGCAGCACGAAGAACGAGGCTAGATGTTGATAAGGAAGTCAAAAAGAAAGAGGCCAATCGACTGGCAGTCCAGAAACATCGCTCCCAACAATCCGCCCAAAAACAGCGCAGAGTTCGGGACAAGCGCATGGCATATTACTATCAGAAGAAGGTTGTGAGAGAGGCAGGTCCTATGGAGCAGCAGCGCAACAACAGCAAAGCCACTCAGAGAGTGTCCGGGTGCCCCTACCCCACCACTGAGAGCTTTAAAAGAGCTGTTAGGCGTGTGAAGGAAAAGCTGAGGGCCAGGGGTGTCAGGCTGGCTTACCTTTGTAAAGGAGTGCTGAAGAGCGCAGATAAGGTAGCCCAGCAGACACTTCGGGAACTAAATGTTTCCTTCAACGCTCCAGAAAAGAAGTCCCCGAGGAAGACGCTGGCAGAACATGTCAGCAATATCAATGAAAAGCGGGATGTGTCGACTCTGAGTCACAAGAGATGCCTTGCCCAAGCCTTTCAGAATGCTGACAGCTCATCCTACAAGGAAATTGGCCTCTCACGCAAGCTTATTCGGGCGTCCAAGACTGGCAAGCTGTACCGGCGAAAAAAAGAATGGCTTGCAGCAACTATTGCAGAATTTCTACGCGGACCAGTCATCTGCAGATCCTTGCCAGTCACACAAGAAGAGGCAGCTTCTGAAGCCAGTCAAAGAAGTCTACAGGGACTTTAAGAAGAGTCACCCCTCTGCGAAAGTGTCTCTGCGGACGTTTTATCGTCTGAAGCCTAAGAATGTTGCATATGTGGGGCGGGCAAAATTTCGTCAGTGCCTGTGTGAAATTTGCCTGAACCCAAAACTTAAGCTTCAGACGATAAATCGTCATCTTGTGAGAAAGTGTGCGTGTGTCAGAGATCTGTTAGTGGAAAGTGTGTGCGAGTTTGATGAAGAGCCAAACCGTGAGTGTGTGGAAAGAAAGTGTAGAGTGTGTGGAATTGAGCGAGTGAAGAGGCGATTGTTGGGTGAGCTTGACGTGAGATTGGAAGAGCAAGTGGGCTGGTCAAAGTGGCAGCATGTAAAAGAGGGCAAGTCCAACAGGATGGACAAGGTGAAGAAAAAGGGCAGTGTAAGGGAGTGTGTGGATGAGTTGTGTGAAGAGCTTGGGCCACTGTATGCACATGTTTTTGTTGCCGAGTGGCAGCGAAAACAGGTGCATGACCTGAAAGAAGATCTGCCCTCAGGCTGGGCACTGGTCACTTGTGATTTTGCAGAGAATTTCCTCTGCAAATTCCAAGATGAACCCCAGAGTGCCCATTGGGCATACAAACAGGTAACTCTTTTTCCTGCTGTGATTTATTACAGAAGCCCGCACAGTCCAGAGCTGAAGAGGGACGAGATCGCCTTCTTCAGTGATGGTCTTGTAAAAGATGCACACATATCCCAGGTCTGCATTGACAGAGTGGTAGAGATGCTGTCTGCAGGCTTGGGGCCGGTTCTGAAGAAGGTGATCTTGGCCAGTGATGGATGTGCAGCACAATTCAAATCGAAGCCGCCATTCCTCTTGTTTTCAAGGATGTCTGTACCTGGGGTGTCTATTGAAAAGGTATTCTTTGGCTCCAGGCACGGCAAGAATGACAGTGACTGGTCAGGCGGTGCAATTAAGAGGGCAGTCACAAGAGACCTGCCCACAGGGGCTGTTTGTGTGAGATCTGCAGCTGACATGGCATCATCACTGCGTGGAAACACTGTCTCTGGTACACAAGGTTCCTGTCAACATAAGACAAGGAAGTTTGTGTACCTGGGGGAGTCGGATGTTGTCCGCACTGTGACGTCGAGCAGTGTCGCAACAGTTGCTGGCTGCAGAAAAATTCACCACATACGGTCACTTGGCCCAGGTCTCTTGGCGACCAGGGAGCTGTCCTGTTTTTGCACTCCGTGCAAGGCAGCACAATACGAATTGTGCAGGTCACCTGATGTCCCTCCATGGAGGATTATCCAGATGAGTTTTGACAGGAAGGAGATGTAGCCTGTGTCAGATTCAGAGTCTGAGGAGGATGGGGAGCTTGATGTCTCCTTACGCTCTTCAGGCCTTGACTCTGACAGTGAGGCAGACTTTGAAACACCATGGGTGTCGACTCCGATGCAGAGAACAGCAGTGAATCCGACATCGAGTCGATCAACCCTGGTAACTCCTGCGCTGAACTGAACGAGGGTTTATTAGCTGACTCGAGCACCATTGTTGGTGACAGCGAGAATCCCCGTCAGTCAATAAATCCTGACGTTCTGTTTGACTTGGAGCGTTTATAGTTTTTTCATGCGGCAAGACTGTCTCTGGCCTCATGCTCCTCATATGATGACCTGCAGACGAGATCGGCTGGGCTGAAAGAGGACATGGCGCAATTTCTGTTGCCTGAAGGCCACGACCAATTTCAGGACAAGGCAGAAGATTTCCGATCTGTCCAGTTGCTGCAGCCAGATATGAGGGGCAGGTGTCGACCACCTGCTGTGGAAGGTGATGGATTTTTTTTTTTAAGGGCGTAGAGTCTTTTACTGTTTGGCGGTGAGGACCACCACACTGAACTCCGTGTCCGTGTGGTTGTCACCATGTGCCTACAGGAAAGATTATTCCTTGATGGCCAGAACTGGTGTACACCATCAGACAACCTCGCGGAAGGGCATGTGATTCGTGTTGCAGTGCTGACACCTTCTGCATCCACGGCTACACCAGAAGATGCTTTCAGGAATGAATGCATGGCAGTGGTTGGGAATGCTGTCTACACATGTTTGGGGCAGTTCTTTGCTGCCTCCGTTGCTCTGAACAGGTCTGTGCAGTAAGTATTTCCATCACTTGGATGGCCAGTATATAAAAAGCACTGCAACAGGATCCTCCGTGCGCCTGGCTGCACAAACAACACGAAGCTGACAGTGATGTGGTCTTCGTCCAGGGACGACATGGTTGCGGAACACTGGACCTCCAACCATTTCGTTCCCTTGGCCATCCTTAGGAAGCCACGTCAGTGTCCTGTTATAGGAAACACCTACATGATCAGGTGGTCAGGTGTTGAATATCCCTGTCAGGTGTTGGAGACGGATAAACTTCTAGGAGTAGTCTGTGTGCACTTCATGTCAAAAGCCAGAAATGGCCTGTGGTGCTGGAGTGTAGCAGACTACTCTTGGGAGCCACACAGTTCTCTTTTGAGGGAAGTCACCCTTAGGTTAATGAACAAGGTGTCCACACAAAGGCGCAAGCTGTTCAAAGTTTGTTAGCACTGTTGACTTCAGACCTCAATGATGTTACCGCAGGTTACATTGACTCAGTGGCCTTTGTGCGTGAATGTTTAGTTCAGATTGGTCGACGATGAAGTGCCACCTCCAGCTCATGCCATTAGCGCAGGTTACAGTGACTCGGTGGACTTAGTTGGATAATGTTTTGTTCCGATTGGTCCATAAGTTAATGTTTGCATCATTTTCTGTTTGTGTCAGTCTGGTGATGTTGAAAACAAGACCCATGTTGTGATTTGTTGTAATAATGACGCGCGACACTTTTTTGAAAATCATCTTTTTCCTGAAATATATGTCTTCTTTTTGGAATACTTACATATAGCTTGTCTTGTTTTGTGTGTGTTGAATGTGCAGATGTGTTCTATTAAAATAAAACGTATGATTGGGCCTGGTGGCAAATTGTTAAAAATCTGACTGGTGTCGTATGTCAAACATTACAACATTACATGTCCATAAATTATGTTCAGGGTGTGGACATCAGAAGGAGATGATAGCATTACATTTCGGCATGCTATAAGGTATATAAAAACAGTATCTTGGGTCTGCAGCATTTTACCAAACAAATATTTTATGTGCATTTATGTTGTAATGTTTGACACGCGACACTTCAGACATTCCAACATATAAACTAAGATATTTCAAAAACCAAGCTTTTGATTATCCTTTGCTTCCACACAATCATGCTTGGTATTGAGAGGTTTCAGACAGTACCACAGAGAACTCTTTAATGTAGGGTTTATTTTTCAACCCCTTGTCCTAAATCAGAGTCCCACCTTTTGTCACAGAGCTATTTGAAGAGTTAAGACGCGGGTGATTTGCAGAAAAATGAAAGACCCGTATAAAAGTTGTTAGATAGTCGTTGCCGTATCCACCAATCTTGCAGCATGATAGCATGATAGACTCGCGGAGAATCTTGCGGGGCGGAACACAGAGCTTATCGGATTCCCAGATCTAGACCAAAGCAACAGGATGTGAACACGGCACAGGCATGTTATTTCCACCTCCGCCGCATCAGTCAGATCAGAAAATACCTCACTATCGAACCTGCCACCAAACTTGCTGTCTCTCTCATCCTATCTCGCATCGACTACTGCAACTCTCTCCTTTCCGGTCTCCCTCACTCCACCACTTTCACTCTCCAGCGTGTCCAGAACAATGCTGCCCGCCTCGTCCTCAGAAAGAAAAAATCCGATCACATCACTCCCCTGCTCAAACTCCTTCACTGGCTTCCCATCCCCCAACGCATCCAATACAAAATTCTTTCTCTCTGCTACAAATCCCTGAACAACTGCGCTCCTGCCTATCTCTCCAACTTACTTCACCCGTACACTCCTCCCCGCTCCCTCCGCTCCGCCTCCGACCCTCTCCGCCTCCACATCCCCCGCACCAAACTCAGCACTTTCGGCCCCAGATCCTCTGTATACGGTCCATCCGCCTGGAACACTCTCCCACTCTCTCTCCGTCAGAAACACTCTCTTTCCTCCTTCCAGTCCGCCCTCAAAACTCACCTCTTTCAACAGTTCTAGCACTATATCATCACACTCCCCACCCCAAGTCGACTGTCGTAATGTATTTCACTTTTTGTGGTACGCGAGTCGTTGTCTAAGCGTGCGCATGGGTGCGTGAGTTGTGAGTGCGCGCTTAGAGTTATAATTATTATAAGATAAGCGCATTATAAATACCGTAATTATTATTTATAATGAACAAAGGGAGGTCAGGTCAATGATTATCCATGCGAATGAGTAAGAGAAGCGGGGGCTGGGGACAGGGGTGGAGGGTGACGAGGGATTGATTGTACATTGCTTAACGTCCCGACAGCAACAAGGCTTTCTCAGGACGTGCCTGCACTGCTTGTGAAAAAAAACTAAACAGAAAATTGAATGTATGTCGCCAGCCGGTCAAATACGTTAAATAAACCTACAACATGGGGCCTAAATAAAGCTAAGACCATTTAGCAACACACATCCAATATCAAGAGCTACAGGCAGTGCACACAGTAGGGAGAATTTTAAAAAGGCAAATACAGGTGAATGGACAAAGGGTAGACAGAAACACATGCCCCAGAATGGAGAGAAAAACCCACCCTGTGAGGCTGACCAGGGTGACCCTGGGAACTAAAAAATACCTAACCCCACCCAAGTCCCCCAGGGCAGACCCGGGTGGGGAAGGGTGACGAGGGAGATTTGGGGGGGGGGGGTGGTGGGGGGGGGGGTAGAGAAGAGGGGGGAAAAAGGAACATAAAATGTGCGTGTGTGTGTGTGTGTGTGCGCGCGCGCGTGCGTGCGTGCGCGCGCGCTGCATGCGTGCATTCTTGTATTCGTGTGCGTGCGACTGTGTCCGTCTGTGCCTACGTGCGTAGGGAACTGAGGAAGGTCTTGCGTTGCCTGGGGTATAGGCCTGTGTGGTAACGCGTGTGTCTATCAATGTCTACGTCCATCATAAATCTTGATAGGGCTGCGGAGACGTTCACTGACTTTCACATTCACATCAGCAAATCAGAAGCGATGCCGACAACAGGACACTAAAATGAGAGAAGTACCCAACGGAGAAAGAAACACGCTTAGAAAAGACGGGTACAACACAATTTATTAATATTTCGGGTAAATACCCTTTGTCAAAATAGACAAACAAACAAACATAGAGATTAGCCGCTACTTATCTTCAATGGCAGAAGGAATGTGCCACATTCCTTCTGCCATTGAAGATAAGTAGCGGCTAATCTCTATGTTTGTTTGTTTGTCTATTTTGACAAAGGGTATTTACCCGAAATATTAATAAATTGTGTTGTACCCGTCTTTTCTAAGCGTGTTTCTTTCTCCGTTGGGTACTTCTTTGCATATTACACGCTTGGCAGTCACCTTTTTGGTCTGGATTCACTAAAATGAGCCTTTCCCCGTGTGAGCAATTGCCAATTCCCACAGGAACAATCCAGACTTGATTTCTCTTGGTGCAAAAACACCCACCACAACTTATACAACCCACACTGGTTGTCTCCCTCGATTCGCTGCGCCGGCAGGCGCAGCGAATCGAGGGAGACAACCAGTGTGCTCAGTCACAGCCCTGACCTGACGGAAATGAAAAGTTATTCCTCTCGGCAATTGGCAGCAATGCCCACGCGGTGTTTAGCGCATGAGCGCTCCTGTGCACAGGGCGTAATAACTATTCCATCTGGCGATAAAGCCACAGATCCGCAATCTGCCCAGCGACGTCCCAGCGAGCTCAATAAAGGTCCCTCGGGCCGTTTGCGGCTGACATCGGCTCGAGGTCCTATTTCGCCCGTTGCGCTGGCCATATGCGCATGGACCAGGCTAATATAACGAACTCAGTATTTCGCTTGGCGTAAAGAGCCTCAGATCTGGAAGAATCAATCACCCGTCGTTAACCCAGTAAAGTTCCAGTGATTACGCTTAAAAATTAGGACAATTTTTCAAACCTAATGAACTTCTACGGCAGGCTGGGTACGCAGCAAACACACGTGCGTAATCACACTTGTTTATTCTGCGCAGCCATTAGCAGGGCGCCAATCGTGTGTGTGTGTGTGTGTGTGTGTGTGTGTGTGTGTGTGTGTGTGTGTGTGTGTGTGTGTGTGTGTGTGTGTGTGCGTGTGTACGTGAGCGGCAGCAGGCACGAGTGAATGCAAATAATTATATGCAGTGACGTGTATTATGTCGACGCAAGTTTTGTGCTAGGTGTTTTGGGCTTGTGTATTTGCATCATTGTCCTTTTTTTTTTTTTTTTTTTTTTTTTACGTCATTCTAAATTGTTTTCTGTTCTACGTTTGTTTTATTTCTATGTCACCTGAAGAAGGATCTTTGATCCGAAACGTCGTTCATTGTTTCTATTTTAAAGGGTTTTCCACCACCATCTTCTGGGTTTTTATTTTATTTTTATTTTTATTTTTTTTTTGTTGTTGTTGTTTTTTCTTTGAACGGTAACTAGACCTGCGGATAGTGTCTTGTGACCATCTGTCACAGAAGTGTATCTTCGAACAGTTAACGGCGGGCATTTGGACCTTTAACTGTCGGGACAAGGCAAACGCTACCCAGCTGCAAGAGACACAAACCCTCATGTGACCCTGCAGTCGCGCGGGCTCATGAGGATTTATGCCTCTTGTTAGTCGTATGTTCTTCATGCCAATTTAGGTCCCATTTACATCAGTGCTTTTCAAGCAAACGTCCCGCAGTGTGCAGTAGTTTCAGACGCGCAATTCCTGATTACTGGCAGTGACGGTTAACCCTCTGCACCCCAACGCCGCATTTCCAAACTCATTCGGAGGAATCGTCTAACGACTACGTACCAGTTGTAGGAGATGGATTGATCATGATAATTCAAGGGTAGTGCCAGATGAACTTGGCGCCTTCAGGCGCCAAGCTCATCTGGCACTACCCTTGAATTATCAGGATCAATCCATCTCTTGCTGCTGGGTCCGGGGCCTAAATGGGTTAAATAAAGGCCATCGTTTGGAGGGGCCACAGCCAGCTAAATGATGGTCTCTAATGACAGGTGGTCGCTCAAAACTGATTCTGCCGTGTTTGCATCTTGGCAGATGGAGGCGGCAGGCTAAGGGAGACACCGAGACAGACTGGGGGGAAAATTGTCTGGGCTGATTCAGACGACTTCGCTGCGCGCCGAGAAACCGTTCCACTGATTTGTGATCCGTCCACTGTGCAGCAAAAATCGTTAGTGAAGTCTTTTCACGTGGGAGCGAGCTCGCTGCGTTTCCTCTAGGCTACCGGGGGGGGGGGGGGGGGGGGAGGGGGGGGGGGGACACACACAAAATACCGTCTTTCTATGCGCGCAAACCCATTTTCCCTTCTTTGACTGCGTGTGTCTGTCTGTCTGTCTGGAACTCTCTTAGCTTCAGGCAAGACCTACTTGGCTCCACAATAAGAAATTTCAAATAAAAAGACCAACAATTTGAGCGTAATTTCTTTTTCAAAACGAAATAAAAACGGGGCACCAAAATGGGTGTGGACACAATTTTACCCGGCCACCGAGGTTCGAATCCACGACCTTTCTGCGACGAGTGTCCAGCGTTCTACGGTCTGAAATACTAAGGTACAGCTTAGAGTTGCAGACGGATGAAATATAACATACCAGCTTGGCGATCTTTCCAGGACCCAAGCTAATCTGGCACTACCCTTACACTGCCTGCTCAAAATCACAGCGCTACCAATGATATATCATGTATAGCATCCAGCATTTTGCACGGGATGGCGCTGGGTGTGTAAGTAATTAGCTGCGTAGTGTGGATACAGGTACTGACCGGAAATCACACACATACACAGACACAGACGTACTGGGCACTAAACGACACTGACGCATACGACCGTTTTTCCTTTCGCTTTTCAGAGACAGCTGCTGGCCAACAAACAAAAAAAGGATACGTGATATCTGAAGGGTAGTGCCGCGTGATCAGCCTTAAGCCTCACACACATTTCGCCCTAAGGTCCCAACTTGTGCTCTCGAGACAACATGCGGATTCCAGTGCTCGTTCTACCACGATAGGTGGTATCACAGCCTGGCGCCGAGACGTTCAACCGTGATAGGTCAAGGGTGGTATCACAACAGCTTGGCGCCCCTAGGCGCCAAGCTGTTGTGACACCACCCTTGAACTAGCATGGTAAATGAGTCTTTTGTTGCTGCATGTCTAGGCTCATTAGGCTGGTGTATTTGTTGAATTTGATGTTGATGTATTTTCCACAATTGAAAACGTCCACAGACAAACTGCAAGGTAATCCTCCAGTTACGACGTCTGAACTATCACGTCTGACCAACCTCCTGCATTACACACACGGTGCTCATTCGGCTCTAGATTTCATAGGCTCCGGCACTACCTCTTGAGCCGACAGCGGAGATAGGATCACGTGTCTGCTTGAGCTATCACAAATGATCAGTCTGCCTCTAGAATCACGTGTCTGATTGAGCTATCATAATGATATGATCAGTCTGCCTCTAGAATCACGTGTCTGATTGAGCTATCATAATGATATGATCAGTCTGCCTCTAGGATCACGTGTCTGCTTGAGCTATCACAATGCCGATATGATCAGTTCGCCTCTTTGGCGTGGCGCTCGTGTTAGCACGCAGCATGTAATGATTATTACATTGGCCGGGCCTAGCTTTCAAACAGAACTGTAGATTAGTCAGACAATGGAAATGCGTCTGAGCAATCACATCCTGAGAATGAAATTACAGATTTTTAGATATCCTTCGAGGTCTGCGTCGCAGTTCTGGAGACAGATCGACCATGATAGTTCAAGGCTGGTGTGGGTATAGCTTGACGCCTACAGGCGCCAAGCTATTCCCACACCACCCTTGAACCGTCTCGGTCGATCCAAATCCAGTCGTCGCATGTCATACTCTGCCACTGCAGAGAGGCAAGTCCGGTCACTAGCCCTCCCCCCCACCCCCCCACCCGGGTCTGCCCTGGGGGACTTAGGTGGGGTTAACTACTATTTAGTTCCCAGGGTCACCCTGGTCAGCCCCACAAGGTGGGTTTTCCCCTCTATTCTGGGGCATGTGTTTCTGTCTACCCTTGGTCCATTCACCTGTATTTTCTTTTTTTAAACTCTCCCTACTGTCTGCGCTTTCTGTAGATGTTGATATTGGATGTGTGTTGCTAAATGGTCCTAGGTTTATTTAGCGTATTAGACCGGCTGGCGATATACATTCAATATTCTGTTTAGTTTTTTTTTTTTTTTTTTTTTTTTTTTTTTTTCACAAGCAGTGCAGGCACGTCCTGAGAAAGACTTGTTGCTGTCGGGACGTTAAGCAATGTACAACCAACCAACCAACCCTCCCCCCCCCCCCCCCACCACCGCCCCCCACCCCCATCCCACCCCACCCCCTCAACCCCGAGTCACCGTGAATAGACCCAGTAACCAAAATGTCCTCGGGCCACAGATGGCCGACGTTGGCCCGAGGACATACTGCTTACAGGGTAAACCACCAAGAGTCGCTAACCCCTTCCGTGCCACTTTCCGCATATTTTGCTTGGTTGGTTGGTTGGTTAGTTCGGGTTTAACGTCCACAGCACCGAGGTGATCATGGACGGCCCTAACGGGCGGGTTATTGCCTATGGAGTACGACCTGAACACTGATCAACTCAGGCGCAGTCCAACTGTGCCACTTTGATTTACCAGGACCTTTCAACGGACATGCTATTGAACAAATCCGTTTTTCCCCCTGGATTGTGAGCCCGTCCATCTACCCGGGCCGGGACGGGATTTGAACCCACGACCCGGCGATTCCCTTCGCTCTCCTGCTCCGACGTTTAACCGCATGAGCTATTTCGGGACTCTTTATATTTTGCTTCACCGAGAAGCCTTCGTTCATTCGGAGACCGAAAGCCGCAGCCGTCCGCGGAACATGGATACAAACTGGCCTCAGCAAGAGGATGCGGGGGCTCATGAGGATCTATGTCTCTTACAGTTGGGTCGTGTTCGATTTTTATCGAGAGCCAATGGTTTAATGCCACAAAATAAACCCTACACTCCTCCCCGCTCCCTCCGCTCCGCCTCCGACCCTCTCCGCCTCCACATCCCCCGCACCAAACTCAGCACTTTCGGCCCCCGCTCCTTCTCAGTATACGGCCCATCCACCTGGAACACTCTCCCACTCTCTCTCCCTCAGAAACACTCTCTCTCCTCTTTCCAGTCCGCCCTCGAAACTCACCTCTTTCAACAGTTCTAGCACTATACCACCACACTCCCCACCCTAAGCAGACTGTCGTAATGTATTTCACTATTTGTGGTACGTGAGTCGTTGTCTAAAGCGTGCGCATGCGTGTGCGAGTTGTGAGTGCGCGCTTAGAGTTATAATTATTATAAGATAAACGCATTATAAATACCGTAATTATTATTATTTATTATTATGTCAGGTCGTCAGATGGACGGACTTCAGCCGCTCAGTGTTGGCCTGCGCATGGACGTGCGCCGCGGGCCGACTGTGGTAAACGCCGGCCCAATGGCCGGTTTCTGTCTTGGAGTGGAGACTAGGCAGACCTCCTAGCCATTTGTGTTTCACATGACATCTTCACAATAACGGCCGTACCGGCCGTTATTGTGAGGACGTCATGTGAAACAGAACTGACGGAGCACAAAGCACATCCATGTGACTCACTCAAGACTGTTCGAAAACGAAAACTGCAGCACAACCTATTCTGAGAGACCGCCTTGTTTGCAACAACAACAACAAAACTTAGTTTTATAACATAGCTGCTCTTTCAAGAGAAATCTTAAAGGGCAATCAGTGGCGCCTGTCGTTAAAGACCGCGACAGGCTAATGACAAGTGATCTCTCTTAGGAACGTGGTCGATCAAAACAGGTCGAGCTGTATCGTCACTATCGTCCTCCATCTCATTATCATCATTATCATTGACCAACTTGACACTGCCTTCTTATCCGGCTCAGAACACAAAATGTTCATTATAACTGAGCGAACCTGACTAAATGGCTGCCGCGCATGTACTCGACGTACTGGTCAGCCACCTCTACATCCTAATACAGGTTCAGATTCAGGTAATCATCCAGCCGGCAACACCTGTAAACGTACATGTACTTTTAACCCATTACATACTGAGGCTGATTATTTGTTTACAAATTGCTTATTGTTCTCTGAAGGCTACATTACAGATTGCAAGATAGATCAACCATTTTAGTTCAAGGGTGGTGCCGGAATAGCTTGGCGCATGAGGCACGAAGCTATTCTGGCACCACCCTTGAACTCTCATAGTCAATTTTATTTCCAGCAATAGTGTACCAGGATGGAAAGGATTAAACTTGACAAAGCCATGTCGGAGACGTCTTTTTTTACGTGTCACTTAGCAGACTAGACTTATTATTTTTTTTAATATAAGATCTCCACATTCACAGATCAATTAGTCTGAGACATGGCTTCTGTACCTGCGCATTGAATGTTAAAGGCCCACTACCGCCGTAATTGTTCAAAGAAACCCTTCTGTGACGGGTGGTTAAGAAACGTTACATAGAGGCCTAGCTATGGTGCATTTAGACACAGGAGAATCAAGTTCAACACGCATCATCTTTATATCAAGAAACCTTACAATGACTCCACTTCGTTCTATAAATACGACACCATCAGCACGAGAAACAAATAAATAAAAGATTGAAACGCCAACTGCTGCGCAGAATAAATAAGTGCGACTAAGCGTGTGTGTTTGCTGAATGTCCAAACTGCTGTAAAAGTTCTTAGGTGTGTCGACAAGACATAATGAACACAACTGGTGCTGAAATGTGTCTTCAGATTTACGCATAATAGTACTTTAAAGCAGAACAAAAAGGTGACTGCACAGCATGTTTCTTTGTTTGTTGGGTACTTTTCAGGCAAAAGCAGCCTAATTAGGCTGGCTGCCGACAGTGATTATTGTCGAGGTGATTCTTAACCCTTTTCATCCTGATACACGATGGCTTGAAACAGATCTATGATAGTTCAAGGGTGGTGCCAGAATTGCTTGGCGCCTCAGGCGCCAAGCTATTCTGGCACCACCCTTGAACTAAAATGGTGGCTCCATTCCCTAATCTGAAAATAAAGCCTTCACAAGACCAGAAGCATATTTTAAAAATTCAGCCTCTGAATGTAATGGGTTAACAAATCAACTGGACAAAAAGCGCTACCGACACCTAAAGGGTTGGCACACTTAGCTGTAAGGTTGAAATTCTAAGTTCTGGCAGTTATCATCTGAAAAATACTTTTGAGGGGGAAGGTCGACCATAACAGTTCAAGGGTTGTGCCAGTAAAGGTTGGCGCCTCTTGGCGTAAAGCTGTTCTCGCACCACCCTTGAACTAGTACGCTTGATCCGTATCTTGTAGTGTACTGTAAGGGTTGAATGTGTTAAGGTGGCCTTCTGGTTACTAGTTCACAATACCTCAGTTGTATAAATGTTCTGAGCGTATCTTACAATGATGATGCAAAAAAGAGTTAATGATCATTAAATTATGAAGCTTGAATACGATTAAATGAAAGAATTTTCTATTCTTCTTTTCCTTAATTTACACGTTGGAGAGCTCCACCGACGTGCAAAAGGTGCAATAACAATTACACCTCGGTCACGTGGATCAGAAGGTGCAATAACAATTACACTTCGGTCACGTGGATGTTTTTAAGAAGGGTAGGCAAGTCTTAGTTGAGGCAAGACAATATTGAGAATCTGTTCGGAAAATGTTAGCAATACAAGTCTGCCCGAGGAGCAGTTCTCTTTAACCATTTAGCCCCGACGCACTAAAGCAGGAGACGGATCGACCATGATAATTCAAGGGTAGTGACAGATTTGCTTGGCGCCATCAGGCGCCAAGCTAATCTGCCACTACAATTGAATTATCATGGTCGATCCACCTAAAGCAATTGGTACATGGTCGTTGAGCGTCACCTCCAAACTCTTGGAAATGAGGCCGTGGTGTTAAATGGGTTAATATATGACTGTTGACATTGGCTTCACTAACAGCGACTTACGCACTTCCTACCATCCACAACGGCCAATAATACTGCTAGGATCACTGTACCAGCCTGACAAAAGTCTTGTGTCTTGTAGACGCATTCCAGGTGCGGGCGCCTTGAACCAGCTGACTCCACAGCGTCGGTGGCCGCATGCACAAAGGGGTTAATCTGCCATAGTCAAGACACAGATCCTCGAGAATCCCCGCATCTGCGAGGGTTCATGAGGATCTATGCCTCTTGCAGTTGGGTGGTGTTCAATGCGCTCCAGCAGCAGCGAAGGAAATGGCCACATGAGATGCACGTATCCCACGCCAACGCACGGGTAATATTTTCTTACGCTAAAATCGCCACAATGCTACTGCTAGGATTAAAGTATCGGCCAGACAAAGGGCACTCTTGTGTTGCATTTACAGAAATGAGGACGGAACTAATTCACCGTAATTACTGCACAGTGAGAAAAAGGTCCTCACCCCGAAGTTGGTCCGTGCACGAGGCATGCACACAGGCCAATTACAGCCAAGCTAACCCAAGAGAGTTTCGCTTACTGGCTGTTGTCCACTGTGATCACAAATGGCGCACACGGGGTGCACCCAGCAAACATTATCATGATTAATGCCAGTGGACGCAGATTGCCATTCTGAAATATGTGTTTAATTCAACGTCCGGCCGAGGAATATGGACACAAAGTGGTGTCAGCAAGAAGCATAGATCCTCATGAGCCCCCCGCAACTGCGGGGGCTCATGAGGATCTATGTCTCTTCCGGTGGGACTGCGTTCACGTTTTTTCTGCCAGTGGTTACAGATATGTTTCTGAAGGTCTTCATTGATTCAACTCATAAGAACCCCACCTGTCCCAGGAACGCGGATCCAAACAAAACAAAACGCCCATCGGCGTAAAACTATGGCCCAAACTGTGCATTTCCTCATACACACGATGAAATCCCACTCAGGAATCCAAAACTAACATCGACATAAGATTTACCAATTCAGACAAATGGCTGTCACCACTCGTTCAACTTGTTAACTCATTCGAGACGGCCCGCCTCCGGATACGTTCTTAAGCCGCGTATCCGGAGGCGGCAGGTCTTGAATGAGTTAATTCCTTTGTGTTTTGGCGGTTGATTCAGAATGGTTTTACTACAGTACAAAAAAAAGTTGCCTAAGGGTGATAAATCTGTAAAGATGAATCAGCCATGATCTCACTGGTTGTGCCCCCCATCATGCAGCCAACAGTGATGTTTACAGCACCAGTGTCTACAGGCTCAAAGGGGTGAAATCTGTCTTGCTCCATCCTTCTCCTGCAGTTGTTGCTAAAAGTGAAAACAAAAATACAACTTACACAGTGATGCACCGTCTCTGGGACCGCGTCCTGCCCCTTCAGGTCAATCCAAGTGGGGAAGTACATCAGCCGCTCCTGCAATCAATAAATGAATTAACCAATCAATACATTAATGAATCAATCAATCGATCGGTCAGTCAGTCAATTAAACAATCAATCAATCAATCAATCAGCCAGTCAATCAATCAATCAATGAATCAATCAGTCAGTCAATCAATCAATCAAATGAAATATCTAGAAGCAAGCAACCAACCAACCACAAAAACCAACCAATAATCCAACCAATCAAAATTGATTTTATCAATCCATTTGCATCTGTATTTGAGGAAAACGTGAAATATCATTACATCGATTAATCACTGGGGGTAGGGGTGGGGTAGAGCAAGGATGGGCGTGGAGGTGGGGTTGCCCAGACATCTCTAACATCCATCACCGGGGAATCTTAAAATTGACATCATTTCCTGACATGCTCAGTGGTTAAAACAGAGAGTGGCCCCACTTGATCCAAACAAAACAAAAACATTATAATTCTGCAAACAAACTGGCGGACAGGAGAGTAATAAAATAACAAGGAAAATAGTTCGGTTTTCGTTGGATAAATGGCCATTCCATCAAAACTGTCAGTTTTATGACAATGGCCTCCCCTAATGTGTTTGTTGCCCTTGCTCTTAACTCCCACACAACGATCCACTTTATGTCTTGATCAACAAAAAACACGGTTACAAAACAGCTGTCGTAAAGCCGGCTAGATTAACACATTCTACCCCAGGACCGAAATCCCCAAAATTTGAAGTTGCACTCTGAAGGACTGTATTACAATTCTAGAGACAGATCGAGCATAATTGTTCAATGGTGGTGCCAGAATAGCTTCGCGCCTATGGGCGCCAAACTATTCTGGCACCACCCTTGAACAATCATGCTCGGTCCATGTCTTCCTGGGGTGTGTTGGGGCTGTATGAGTTATCGTATCTATAACCCTTGCACATGAAAAGATTCACATCCTTCCAAATGTTCCTGCCATAACCAAGCTCACAGCTTTTGTAACCTGACATATTTTTCACAAGAATCATCTCTGTGTGCGAACGTCAAAACAAAGTTTGTATGCCTCATAAGCTTGAAACTTCAAATACGATAAAATTAATCCTGTGGCTATTGGTAGCTCTTTTTGTCGCGATGATTCCTGCAGGAATCATCGCGACAAAAAAAGCTACCGCCTGCCAGAGGGTGAACCATAGTGGTAAAACTATCTACATGCACTAGCATGACAAAGTGCACGATCATTTCCAAGATAATACTAATGGTTCAGTCACCTGTAAGACGATTACCTGAGGGACTATCATCCCACTTTTAGCCCCAACGCCCTACAGCAGGAGATGGAACGACCATGATAATTCAATGGCGCCGCGCTTATCTGGCACGACCCTTAAATTACCATGGTTGATCCATCTCCCGGAACAGGTACACACTTAAGTGACATCTCTAAAATTTGGGTAATCATAGTGTAAAAAGCAAAGTAGGTTATAGCACTGTCAGGGGAGAGAAATGTGCATGATCGACCACTGATCATAGAACTACTGTGGCCAAAGCACCAAAAAAAAAAAGAGATAGGAAAGAGAGGGGGCGCTAAGAAAGTGACTGAAAGCAATGCATATGGAAGCCCCCCCGAAGGGGGGCGTATCACATATCCACTGTTCCAGCCACTCAGTGCATGGAAATTTAAATCTAGGTCCCCCAAGGGGGGGTCCAGATATTTAGCCGGTGTGGACAGCTGTTTCGGTCTTGGCGACTTCAGCACACCATCGGCAGTACTGGAGGAGGCAGGAAATTCTGCCGACCTGCAATGACAACCACATTTTACTGTGGTGTCTGCAGGGGCATACATTCCATGCCACCACCTAGAGCTAAATTTCCATGCACCCTAAAAGAGAACCTACCAAAAGGGGGGAAGGGGTTGCAGTCGATATTGTAGTAATAAATGAAAAGAAAAGGGGAGACTGCCAGTGCTAATATTTTAGCTAAATATCTGGACCCCCCTTGGGGGACCTAGATTTAAATTTCCATGCACTGAGTGGCTGGAACAGTGCATATGTGATACGCCCCCCTTCGGGGGGGGGGGGGGGGGCTTCCATATGCATTGCTTTCAGTCACTTTCTTAGCGCCCCCTCTCTTTCCTATCTCTTTTTTTTTTTTTTTTGGTGCTTTGGCCACAGTAGATCTATGATCACTGGTCGATCATGCACATTTCTCTCCCCTGACAGTGCTATAACCTACTTAACTTTGTAACCTTCCTAAAATATTAGCACTGGCAGTCTCCCCTTTTCTTTTCATTTATAGTGTAAAAAGCATCTGGATGCATATCAACATGACGAAGTGTATTGCCATTTCCAAGATACAGTCCACTGTAAGACGACCACTTAAGGGTCTATTAAGCCATTAAACTCCAGGGCCGCACTTCCCAACTTTTTGAGCTGTCGCCCAACGACTATGTACCAGTTGCAAGAGATGGATCGACCATGATAATTCAAGGTTAGTGCCAGATTCGCTTGATATAATCATGATATTATCATGGTCGATCCATCTAGTGCTATAATGCGTCCGGGGCTAAATAGATTTTTTTTTTAAGTGGTCGCCTAAGATACCTAGGCAGTCTCCTTACCCAGGGCCATCAAATTTATCAAAAACACGGGACGAAAAATGGGTGACATGCTTAGATAGGTCGTCGCTATAGACAGGCGACCACCCTGACAGGTTTGACTGCCTTGACTGCTAGTGGGCATGAATGCAATCTCTCAGACTGCGGGTCCATTGACCCTTTAGCTGTGGGTGGTGGTTTCTGCCGCGATGATTCCTGCAGGATTCGTCAAAACAAGAACCACTACCGACAACCAAAGGGTTAACCTTTTGACTGTTGGTAGGGTTTTCGTCAAGCCGATTCAAGCAGGAATCGATCACCTTGGCAAAAGTGCTATCGGCATCCAAAGGGTGAAAGGCACAGGAAGCACATATAATCAGTGCACTGGCCTAGTGTGGAATTCTGTGTCTGGCTGTCAGCATGTACCCAGAAACGCAAAGGGCCTCGGACCTTACGACGGCCGCAGTGGGCCCGCGCACGGCTGTGCGCGGGCCCACGGCGGTCGTCGTAAGGTCCGAAGACGTTTTGTTACCGAGGTAAGCATCACGCTGCCCAAGTTGCGTGTTTTCCCATCAGTCGACTGTCCTTTGTTGCGCCTTCAAGCCACCTACTTGAGGAAAGCAAATAATAATTGTAGCCAGCAAGTGTTTGCATGACTCTCTGTCCGCGCGCACCTGTCTGCCTGCCTGCGTGCATCTGTGAACTGTCTGCAAGTCTGTGCTAAAGTCTTTATGTCCATGTAATTCACACGCAAGGGCGCGAAAGATCGAATTGGTCGATGTCGGCCGCACCTGGCGCCGACATTCCGCCAACTGCAGCCAATGTCGGCCCAGTCACCTTTTGCTCAGTGAGACCCATTCAAGTGAACTTTAAATGCAACAAAGCGCCAGTCGACCTGAATGGGTTTGTTTTGTGATTATTTTGTTTTGGGGTGTATATATCCAAAGTTTGCCTTTAAAGTACCATCACGCGTAAATGTGAAGATCAGCACCGTTTGTATTCCTTATGCCTTATCGACACACCTAATAAACTTTAACGGCAGATTGGACTTGCAAACACACACGCGTAATCGCACTTATTTATTCTGCGCAACCGTTAGCGTGTCAGTCTATTTTTTGGTTGTTTCTAGAACTGATACAGTTGTAATTATAAAACGGAGTGCAGTCTCTGTCAGGTTACTTGATATTAAGAAGACGTGTGCTGAACTGTATTCTCCTGTGTCTAAATGAACCATACCTAGACCTGTGTGTAGCGTTTCGTAACAATCTGTTACAAAAGTGTAAATTTGAACAGTCACGGCGGTAGTGGACCTTTAACCCATTTGCTGCCAGTGATCACGAACTGCACGTCAAAACGACTGCACACTGATCGAATCACGTGATGGGAAAAAACATATCATCATCATCATCATCATCAGTCCCTTGCCCGATCTGGGCGTTGGGAGGACTGAAAGGCAGCAGCAACAGACAGTGCTCTCCACTGAGTTCTATTTTGGGCGGTGCTAAGCAAGTCTGGCATCTCGAGTTCGGTCCATTCTTTTATGTTTGCGACCCAACTCTTTCTCTGACGGCCTCACCGGCGGCTTCCTTCGAGAGTACCTTGGAGGATAGTCTTGGCGCTCATATATAAATGAGACCAAATAAGGCCATAAAGAACACAGAACTAACAAGTGACGACAGACATAAATCCTCATCAGATCCCATGACTGCGGGCGCTCACGCGGGTTTATGTCTCTTGCAGCTGGGTAGTGTTCGCTTTGCCCTGGCATTCCCAAATTCTGGAGGTGTCACCTGACTACTACGCACCAGTTAACAGGAGATGGATCGACCATGACAATTTAAGGGTAGTGCCAGATGAGCTTGGCGCTTGAAGGCGCCCAGCTCATCTGGCACTACCCTTGCTGCTCCTACCCATTTAGTTTCGACACCCTGCAGCAGGAGATGGATCGACCTTGAAAATTCAAGGGTAGTGCCAGATGAGCTTGGCGCCTTCAGACGGCGCCTTGGCGCCAAGCTCATCTGGCACTACCCTTGAATTGTCATGGTCGATCCATCTCCTGCCGCAGGGCGTCGAAGCTAAATGGATCAAGATAAGTAAACAAAAATCTTACTGTGGTCGCATTTAAGCTATTGTGAGCAAACTGAGACTGGCCCTACATTATGTTTGAAATGGATGTCTGCGTGTACTCACGGCCATTTTCTTGACGTCGAAAGAGTGGAGGGTGGCGGAGCACACAATCATCTGCAGTCGCTTTCCGTCGCTGGTCACTTTTGGAATCTGCTGGTGGATGCGGTTGATCAAGTCACCGTAACCTTGAGACAGCAAGCCATCCTGAAAACAGAGCTGAAACGGTCAACAAGCCTGGCCCTGCAATGTGCAAGCGTCACAGATTTTCATGAGCCCCTGCAGTCTGCAGGGGCTCATGGGAATATTTGCCTCTTGTGGACAATGATGTGCTCCATCTGAGTGAGATCAATGCGCTGACTATACGACTCCATGGTTGGTTGGTTAGTTCGGGTTTAACGTCCACGGCACCGAGGTGATCATGGACGGCCCTGACGGGCGGGTTATGGGGGACAGGGAAATCTATCGTCTATGGAGTACGACATGAACACTGATCAACTCAGGCGCACTCCAACTGTGCCACTTTGATTTACCAGGACCTTTCAACGGACATGCTATTGAACAAATCCGCTTTTTTTCCCTGGATTGTGAGTCCAGCTACCGGGGCCGGGACGGGATTCGCACCCACGACCCGGCGATTCCCTTCGCTCTCCTGCTCCGACGTTTAACCGCCTGAGCTATTTCGGACTCACCACGACTCCATGGATGATACAGGCCATTTGACATCGGAGCGCACAACATTTTTCCCAAATGTCTCCGCAAAAAAAAAAAAAAAACCTTTTCTATACCACTTTCAGAACAAATATCATTTAGTGCCCAATTGACCTAATATGGAATATTTCTACTGAACTCCTATGATTTGTCGTTTTTGCTGTAGTGTCGTAAAAATGTGGTGAAAAGCGAACATGCCATTTTCAATACCCTGAATAGAGCCCGGCAAATTTCAATATTGAGGTGAAGTATGCAGACTTCATGTACGCCTGCGCTGTTTCAGTTTGAAAACTTGGTCAGTTCACTTGAAAATGGGTCTTCCTTATACTAGGATTACTATATCTGGGGCACATTTTGGGATGTAAAATCAAATTTCAATATCGAGGTCAAGTATGCAGACTTCATGTACGCCTGCGCTGTTTCAGTTTGAAAACTTGGTCAGTTCACTTGAAAATGGGTCTTCCTTATACTAGGATTACTATATCTGGGGCACATTTTGGGATGTAAAATCAAATTGAAAATATTGAGGTCAAGTATGCAGACTTCATGTACGCCTGCGCTGTTTCAGTTTGAAAACTTGGTCAGTTCACTTGAAAATGGGTCTTCCTTATACTAGGATTACTATATCTGGGGCACATTTTGGGATGTAAAATCAAATTGAAAATATCGAGGTCAAGTATGCAGACTTCATGTACGCCTGCGCTGTTTCAGTTTGAAAACTTGGTCAGTTCACTTGAAAATGGGTCTTCCTTATACTAGGATTACTATATCTGGGGCACATTTTGGGATGTAAAATCAAATTGAAAATATTGAGGTCAAGTATGCAGACTTCATGTACGCCTGCGCTGTTTCAGTTTGAAAACTTGGTCAGTTCACGTGAAAATGGGTCTTCCTTATACTAGGATTACTATATCTGGGGCACATTTTGAGATGTAAAATCAAATTGAAAATATTGCGAATTTTTACAACTGTACAGCACAACTGAAACATGGTCCGAGTTTCTTATGAGTAAATCGTATTAGGTCAACTGTCACTGAATGATACTTGTTCCAAGATTGGTATAGAAAAGTGGCTCTTGGCGGAGATATTTGCGAGAAACGTTGTGCGCTCCAATGTCAAAAGACCTATACGAGGTCACTTATCCTGTCTTTCACCAGCATGAGGTGTAGATTATCATGAACCCTTGCAGTCTGCAAGGCTTCATGAAAATGTATGCCTCACGCTCGCATGATCTCACTTTCACCACGCCGCTGTCTCCCATTCCAACAAAGATATGTTTTATCAGGCCTGGGCATGGTATCAGCATCAAACACAAATTAGCAACACTGAAACATCACCAACTCTTACACAGAAGTCCTGTTCCCAGACGGACGATGACATCTGACTACGTGTATTAACCCATATAACCCCGCGGCCGCATTTCCCAAATTTTGGAGGCATCCCCTAACGACCATATGCCAGGTGAAAGAGATGGACTGACCATGATAATTCAAGGGTAGTGCCTGAATGCGCCAAGCTAATCTAGCGCTACCCTTGAATTATCATGATCAATCCATCTCCTGCTGTAGGGCGTTGGGGCCAAATGGGATAATGAAAGGTAAACACACACAGAGTCAACTGCTAATCTGGCACTACCCTTGAATTATCATGACCAATCCATCTCCTGCTGTAGGGCGTTGGGGCCAAATGGGATAATGAAAGGTAAACACACACAGAGTCAGGTGCTACTGGTACCTACCAACCCCCAAAATAACTTCTTACAGCAACAAGACAAAGCAACATCTTTCTAGACTTATTTCAGCTGCTAAATATCTATGGATGAAGTTCTGCTCTGTCCTTCAAATCCCAAGAGATACATGTTCAACCACTCCCAAGTCAGCCTCAGGAACGGCGACTTCGAAGTCATCACAGACTTGGTGTTGATAACCGTATCTGCCAGAGGCACACACATAAGCATGAGGCCATCAAAAGGCAAAGATCCTCATGAGCCCCCGCATCTGCGGGGGCTCATGAGGATCTATGACTCTTTCATTATGGTGTTCTCCAACAATTCAGTTCAGTTCGTTCAAGACGGGATCTCTGCGCTTGGAGAGGCCCATACGCGCTCCACCCCACCCATCAAAAGGCTTCCCAGAGTTCCTTTCGATATCGTACCAATATTGGTCTGGTTTATTACGGATCTCTCAGTGAAGGCACATTGAAAACTCATCCATCTGGTAGGTACCGTATGAACAATGATATCTTCGTGAACCCCTGCGTGTTTCACACAAATACAAGTGACATAAATCTTCATGAGCCTTAGCCCGTGTGGGATGGGGGGGTTGGGGGGGGGGGGGGAATCATCTATGTCTCCAGCATTTGGGTGTTGTTCCCTGCACCAACTGTGAAGGGATCTAAAATAACAATATTAACATCTAGATCCTCACTAAAGGTTTACTTGCATGGTCGCAGCTGTTCCAAGACCAGTAACAATTAACCATAAGCACCTGTCCTTGCTGATTCTGCTGCAGCTGCTCTGAAGCCGTTAACCCAGTGCCGCCTATACTACAGAACCTGTTTTGAGCCACCACCCCTTAATAGGTTAAAAAAAGAGAACATGGAGTCAGGAACTTGCTGTAGGTGGCATATCTGCTAACCCATTTAACCCCGGGAACCTGCAGCAGGAGATGGGCTGAACATGATAATTCAAGGGTAGTGCCAGATAAGCTTGGCGCCCTGAAGGCGCCAAGCTCGTCGGGCACTACCCTTGAAATATCATGATCAATCCATCTCCTGCAACTGGCAAATAGTCGTTAGGCAACACCTCCAAAATTTGAGAAATGGGACCTTGGGCCCAAAAGGGCTAACCCCTTGATTGCTATGTCGATGATACCGCTCTGCGGAAAAGACACGGGCCTACGCGTCTTTTCTGCCGAAAGATATCGTCATAGCAGACAAGGGGTTAAGGACACAGTGACCGACTTACACACTCATCTAGGACGAAAAAGCGGATCTGATGCAGGGCCAGTTTCTGAGTAGAGATGAGGTCCTCCAGTCGCCCGGGGGTCCCACACACGATTTCCACCTGCCACACACACACACTTTTCTTACCCACCTCATTCTTTGCTGCCTTTGAGCGGGAAAGGCTGTATCACACACACGTGTGATACAGCCGTGTTGCGTGAACGACCAAGTGCGCACAAAACTGTCCTGTAGAAAGTCTGGTCAACAAACAGGTATGGGCACACGCGATATTGAAACTTGACCTACTTTCAGCTCACGCAAAATGACATCATTTCACAGTGACGACTGGCACTCTGGCGTCATGTACTGCGCTATTAGGAACATTTGTCTGGCATCCAAAATATTGACGTCACATTACAAAGTAAATTACGTCAAGACCTTTGCCAAGACACAATGGCGGCTGTGTTGTGACTATGTGTGTGCCGAAGATCAGCTGACATCGGATTTGTGCCAAGAAAAAGGTGAGTAAGAAATAGAATCTTACATCGGTGTTTAGGTGATACTGAGAATCTCACTCTCGTGGTCTTAAAACCTTATACTACTCGCTTTCGCTCGTAGGATAAAGTTTTAAAACCACTCTAGTGAGATTCTCAGTATCACCTAACCGCCGATGTAAGATTCAATACATGCTGGTATCTTTCAAGTGCTTTCGACGAATGACCACACCAACAAAGCCATATTGAAGGCTGGATTAGAGCTGAGGCCGGCCAACAGATATTGTCTTATCATAAACACTTCACGCCGAACAAGTCTAACATGCAAGCGGCATAGATCCTCGTGAACCCCCGCAACTGCAGGGGCTCATGAGGATCTATGCCTCTTGTTGACTCGACTGTTGCACATATGTCAATTTTGGCACTGAAAACAACAAAGATTTCAAAAACAAAACCTGGCAGTGAAGGCGTTGATCAAATCCCCAAAAGAGGCACATTTGTCAACTTTAACTCATTTAGCCCCGTCCCTACAGCAGGAGATTGACAGACCATGATAATTCATGGGTAGTGCCAGATTAGCTTGGCTAATCTGGCACTACCCTTGAATTATCATGGTCAAATCCATCTCCTGCAACTGTTACAGTCATTGGGCAACACCTCCAAAATTTGAGAAATGGGACCTTAGGGCTAAAAGGGTTAACACATTATGCCCATGAAAATGGTAATTACATTTCTTTATTTATAATAAATTATCCAGCACTTTCTAACTCTTCCCCTAAAACTTACCCCCTTTTCGAGCGCCTCGACCTGTTCGCGGGCGGCCACACCTCCGATAACCAGCAAGTCGCGAATCTCGGGGTTGCTGAGGTGTTTCTTGAATTTCTTCAGCTGGGCCGACGTCTGTTCGGCCAACTCGCGCGATGGCTGCAGAAAAAATGTTCATTATAAGGGCAATACCATTTACAGGTCAGCTTTAGTATTAGAGAACGACCCAACGAAGATAGAAACGCGCCTAGAAAAGACAGTTACAACACAATTTATTAATATTTTGTCAAACTAGACATAAAAATAAGTACGCGATTTGCAACTTATTTTTTCGCGACGGGAAAATGCAAAGTGCCCGCATCAGAATAGTGCCAAATTTGGATCTAAAGCGGTGAGGTCTGTCACTCCCAAGTCGATGACGGGAAGATGGCAAGTACCAGCATCAGAATAGTGCCAAATTTGGATCTAAAGCGGTGACGTCTGTCGCTCCAAAGTCGATGACAGGAAGTTGCAATGTGCCCGATCAGAAGTGCTAAATTTGGATCTAAAGCGGTGAGGTCTGTCGCTCCCAAGTGATGACGGGAAGATGCAAAGTGCATGCATCAGAATAGTGCCAAATTTGGATCTAAAGCGGTGAGGTCTGTCGCTCCCAAGTCGATGAAGGGAAAATGCAAAGTGCACGCATCAAAATATTGCCAAATTTGCATCGAAAGCGTTGAGGTCTGTCGCTCCCAAGTCGATGACGGGAAGATACAAAGTGCACGCATCAGAATAGTGCCAAATTTGGATCTAAAGCGGTGAGGTCTGTCGCTCCCAAGTCGATGACGGATAGATACAAAGTGCACGCATGAGAATAGTGCCAAATTTCGATCTAAAGCGGTGAGATCTGTCGCTCCCAAGTCGATGACGGGAAGATACAAGTGCCCGCATCAGAATAGTGCCAAATTTGGATCTAAAGCGGTGAGATCTGTCGCTCCCAAGTCGATGACGGGAAGATGCAGAGTGCACGCATCAGAACAGTGCCAAATTTGGATCTAAAGCGGTGAGGTCTGTCGCTCCCAAGTCGATGCTTAGTTAATCCACTTAGCCTCAACGCTCTACAAGAGGATATGAATCGACCATGATAATTCAATTGATTGATTGATTGTACATTGCTTAACGTCCCGACAGCAACAAGGCTTTCTCAGGACGTGCCTGCACTGCTTGTGAAAAAAAAAATAAACAGAAAATTGAATGTATGTCGCCAGCCGGTCAAATACATTAAATAAACCTACAACATGGGGCATAAATAAAGCTAAGACCATTTAGCAACACACATCCAATATCAAGAGCTACAGGCAGTGCAGACAGTAGGGAGAGTTTTAAAAAGGCAAATACAGGTGAATGGACAAAGGGTAGACAGAAACACATGCCCCAGAATAGAGAGAAAACCCACCCTGTGGGGCTGACCAGGGTGACCCTGGGAACTAAAAAATACCTAACCCCACCCAAGTCCCCCAGGGCAGACCCGGGTGGGGACCATGATAATTCAAGGGTAGTGCCAGATTAGCTTGGCGCTTGATGGCGCCAAACTAATCTGACAATACCCTTGAATTATCATGGTCGAAGCTAATCTGGCACTACCTTTTCATTATCATGGTAGATCCTTCTCCTGCAACTGGTACATAGTCGTTAGCTGAAAACTCCAAAATTTGGGAAATGTAGTCACAGGGTGAAATGACTTAAAGGCCCATTACCGGCTTAACTGTACAAAGATACACTTCTGTAACAGATGGTTACGAAACGCTACACACAGGTCTAGTTATGGTTCATTTAGACACAGAGCAATCGAGTTCACAACACGCTGTCTTTATATCAAGTAACTCCACTCCGTTCTAGAAATACAACGCTATCAGTACGAGAAACACCTAAACATTGATTGACACGCTAACGGCTGCGTAGAATAATTAGGTGTGTCGACAAGGCATAACAAACACGAACAGTACTGAAATTTGTTTTACGCGTAATGGTTCTTTAATGCCCTCTAGCCAACATTTAGCCTTAGCTGACCCGCGCGCACATATGGCTGTGCTCCGGCCAACTAAGGCTATAATAACGGTATTATTAGGTATTATTATCGTCGGCCAGAGGACCTTTTACTTACTGGGTGATTCTTCTTCCCAAGACCATGCAAGTTTAGCAAGTATTAATCTGATTGACAATCTGATTTCATTAGTTGTTTTGTTTGTTAGTTTGTTTGTTCCCTATTCCACCTCCCGGCAAGAGATGGCGCACTCGGGGCATGTACACCAATACCCTGTCAGCGCAAGTCTCCAACAAATAATTAGAGTTTTGGGGCTTCATTTCCTGTGTTTCTGCTCCACATGGTCGTCTGCTGTTGATGATAGTCTGCTATCAATCCTGCATGCTCGTTGGGCAGTTAGGGGTAAGCTGATGTAGAAATGAAGTCATTTAATTTTGAGAGTTAAAGATTTAATATAGCGCAGCTCTCAATGACATGATACACAAAATATGGATCGACCATGATAGTTCATGGGTGGTACCAGAATAGTGTGGCACCTAGAGAATAAATGTGATATTACCCGCAACACATCCAAAGGCTTCACCTTAATCCTTTTCATCCTGAGATACTATACTAATGGTCAAAACTTAAGGGCCACCCTACTTATGGTGTCATTTTTATCGTCGCAAGTACGCTAATAAAATACAATGTTCTTTCGATCCAAAGGGGTTAAAAGTTGACCTTAGACAGTCCACTGTACATGAAACAATAGACAACAATTCATCAATTTACACGAGCGTGTCAAATGCACGTGAAACATCTTCAGTTTTTGTGAAAAGCTGTGCGATATTGGCAAGCGTACAAGGCAGGCAGGTGGAAAAACTCGGTAACGCCGTGATGCACGTGCTAAAGGGGCCAGTCGTGAACACTGAGCACTTCTGTTTCGCTACAAATACCGATACAGTAGGGCATAATTGTCACTTTCCTAACCATCCCACCACGACGAAGCCTAACGCCAGTAGATCAAGGCCGGGCACTAGCATGGCTGCAGAATGGAATTTCCGGACGAGAAGTTGGGAGATGTCTTGGGGTGTCCCATTCAGTGATCCAGAGGCTGCTGGCACGATTCCAAGAAACTGGCAGGGCAAAACGACGTCCCTGCTCAGGACGCCCGCGCTGCACCAGCAGAAGGGAGGACAGATACCTCTGTGTGGCGGCTCTGCGCGACCGAACTGTCACGTCAACCACTCTGCGACGTCAACTGATGCAAGCTGCAAACGTTAACGTCAGCAGAAGCACAGTCTGCCGACGTCTGCGTAAAAATGGCCTCATGCAGAGCAGCAGTGAGAATACCCCTCACTCCAGCTCATCGCAGAGCCCGGGTTGCCTGGTGTCGTCAACATGTGAGATGGAACAGACTCCAATGGACTCAGGTTCTGTTTACTGATGAGTCACGGTTCACGGTGTTCTTCAACGCCGGCAGGGTAAAGGTCTGGAGACGCCAGGGCGAGCAATTCACGGATGGATGCGTCCAAGAGGTGAATCGCTGCGGAGGTGGCTCAGTCATGGTCTGGACAGGCTTCAGCAGGGAAGGCAGGACTCCCCTCCACGTCATCCGAGGCACCCTGACTGGTCTGCGCTATCGGGACGAGATTGTGCAGCCCCTCATGCAGCTAGTTCTCTAAGCCATAGGCGACAATGCTGTTCTGCAGGACGACAACGCTCGACCTGATTGCGCCCGTGTGGTGGATGAGTACCTTGAGCAACGGGGCATCATGAGGATGGAGTGGCCAGCTCGTTCACCTGATCTGGCTCCCATCGAGCACCTCTGGGTCGTGCTGGGGCAACGTGTAGTCAGCAACCACCCCCCACCTCAAGGCGTCCCCCAGCCGAATAAGTTCCTGCATCAAGAGTGGGAAGCGATCCCACAACATGTTATCCGAACCCTGGTGAACTCCATGCGTCAACGCTGCATTGAATGCTTGGCTACAAACGGTGGGTACACTCGCTACTGACTGGACCAGTCTTGTGTGACTTTTCAAATGAGGGGTGGGTGAACATTCTAACGTACTACTGTTGTTACAATTGCTTGATTTACTCAAAACTTAAATGAAATTGTTACTGAATAAATTAGCAAAGTACTCACTCCAAGTATTGTTACATTATTTGTGTGGTGTTGTCGGTGCGTCTGCGATAAAAGGTGGCCCTTACGTTTTGACCATTAGTATATTACAAGAAATAAATATGACTGATAGTTCAAGGGTGGTGCCAGAACAGCTTAGCGCCTGAACTAAAACGGTTGATCTATCTCCTAATCTGTAATGGGGCCTTCATAGGACAATAAGCTTCTTTTTTTTAAATTCACCCTCAGAATGTAAAGAGCTGATTTGAAATGACAGGATGTGGAACGACCTTGTAGGTGGCAAACTATTCCGACACCACCCTAGAACTATCATGGTCGAAATGTCCCCAGAACTGTTGTCATTAGACCTTAGAGGAAAATGTAATCATTTCATCCTTAGGTTAACTGGACCATTTGCGAACTAACTATAAGAAATACTTAAATCATTTTAGCAAAGTTGTACAAACATGTTGAAATTAATACCTATAAGCTTTATTTTTCACGCGAAGGCAGGTTAATTGCATTCACAACGCTATACCAGTAAAAGCTGTTCATAAAATGTATTACTATGGTATCCCCAAAAATGATAAATCCGATTACCATTATTAACATTTCTAACGCCAAGAATATTACTCATATTACCCGTGAATGATGAATGAAAATCTTGTCACCTGCTCATTGAGAACCTACCCTCTGCAAGAGACAAAGATCCTCAAGAGCCCCTGCACCTGCAGGCCCCCACCCGGGTCTGCCCTGGGGGACTTGGGTGGGGTTAACTACATTTTAGTTCCCAGGGTCACCCTGGTCAGCCCCACAGGGTGGGTTTTCCCCTCTATTCTGGGGCATGTGTTTCTGTCTACCCTTGGCCCATTCACCTGTATTTTCCTTTTTTAAACTCTCCCTACTGTCTGCGCTGTCTGTAGCTCTTGATATTGGATGTGTGTTGCTAGATGGTCTTAGGTTTATTTAGCGTATTAGACTGGCTGGCGACATACATTCAATATTCTGTCAGTGACTATGTCATTTTTCGTACCTGCCGTTGCTACAACTACGACTCATCATCATCATCATCAGTCCCTTGCCCGAACTGGGCGTTGGGGGGACTGAAAGGCAGCAGCAACAGACAGTGCTCTCCACTGAGTTCTATTTTGGGCGGTGGCAAGCAAGTCTGGTACAAAATATACATTAAAAAAGAGACACCAAAGCACAGTAATACAAAATATATAGTCCACTAAACACAAACACGCGCATACGCCGCGCACAAACGCACTCACGCGTCCACACACACACACACACACACACACACACACACACACACACACACACACACACACACACACATGATTGTTAGAATATACACGTACATTCGTGTGTCTACGAATAACTAGATATTATTATTTGAGTAATGTCAGATACCTATAAAGACTTGCCTTAAAACGAGATAATGTCGGAGTGGCTTTAACGTGATGTGGGAGTGAGTTCCAAAGTGTGGAACCCGCAAATGACAAAGTAGATTTAAATATATCTATTCGGGGTTTTGGAACAATATAAAGACCCCTCATGTTCCCATAGCAAGAATCTGATTTTTTAAACAACTCTGTTAGATATTCTGGAGCGCTATGGTTCCACACTTTAAACGTCAGTACCCCTTTGTTATATTTAAAATGATTTTGAAGGGGCAGGAATCCAGCTTTACAGAGTTTTCCTCGGTCGTCAATTGCGGATCGGAAAGAATTAATTTTGCCATTCTCCTATGTAAAGAATTTAGTCTTTATAAGTGGACATCACTGCAAGAATCCCACACCGTCGATGCGTAGTTTATATGTGACATGGTGTGTGCACTGCTGAACAATTTTCTGGTTTCACTATCTGTGTAATACTTTAATTTCGATAACATAAAGACATTTCTAGAGACCGTTTTACAGATATTGTCAATGTGCATCTGCCACCTCAGCTGATTATCAATTGTGACCCCCAATAGACGATGTTCGGCTACCTGTTCTATGATGTCGTCGCCGAGTGATAGATTAAGCTTTAAAGGTTTTAACTGGTGCTTTTGGCGTGTTGCAATACTCATAGATTTTGTTTTAGTAGGATGCAGAATCATTGAGTTGACTTTACACCATGCTGATATATCGTTGAGACTTTTTTGAAGGCCGTTTTCAACTTCACGTATGTCTTTGTTAGCTGTGTGGATTTAGGTATCATCGGCGAACATATCACACTGTGTTGCTTCGTAGGTGAGACTTAGAGGCAGGTCATTGATGTAAATGCAAAATAAAAGAGGACCTAAGATTGACCCCTGCGGAACCCCGAGTTTAACATCTTTAGTAGAAGAGTAGGCTCCATTAGCAATTACTTTCTGTTTTCTGTTTTCGAGGTATGACATAAAAAAGGAAACAGCCATGTCGTTTCGAAGATAATGCTTAAGTTTGGAAATCAATATTGTATGGTTCACCAAGTCGAAAGCCTTTTTAAAGTCAAGATAAATTACACCTGTCAGCTGCGAATTATTCATATTTGAAAGCCATGTGTCTGTTAATCTGCTCAGAGCCGTATGACATGAGTGCCGAGGGCGAAATCCTGACTGAGACGAATGTAGCAACTTTCGCGATTCTAAGTAGTCAGACAGGTGTTTATGTATATGCCTTTCGAGGGGTTTAGATAATACTGACAGCAGAGAAATGGGTCTATAGTTGTTATGGTCAGTACGATCTTTTGATTTTGGCAGTGGAACGACTTTTGCAACTTTGAGGTCTGTAGGGAATACATTCTTTTGAATACATAAGTTGTAAATATAAGTAAGGGTATCTATAATGTATGGTACAGACAACTTTAATATTTGTGGGATGATATCATCATGGCCGGAGGACTTCTTATTAGCTAGGTCACTAATTAGTTTGCCCACTTCGTGCACAGCAAGTATGGGGATATTAAATGGTAGTGTGCCAGTTGTTTTTCTGTTGCAGAAATTAACTAAGTAATCGGGGCATATGTCAGCCTCTGTATCACGACTAGGAGTAGTTATCAAATCCGCACCAGACAAAAAATGTTAGTTGAATGTGTCGGCGGAGAGATTACTGGGGATGGTTGTTGACCTACTGCTATTGCCTCGAGTGATCGAATTCAGTACCCGCCACACTGCTGACACATCTTTGTTGTCCTTGACAGTGTTGCGGATAAAGTCCCTCCGCGCGGTTCGCACCATTGACCTCACACGGTTTCGCTGCTTTTTAAATTCATCAAAGTTCTTTTCTCTTTTTAGGTCATTTCGCACCGACATGGCATGCATTATTTCTTTTGTCAGCCAAGAGGGAAGTATCTCACTCTTTACTCTTTTTGTTCTAATCGGCGCATGTCTGTCTAATACTCCAAGGAATAATCTGTACCAAGTGGACAGCGCAATATTTGGATCATCTGTGAGAAGGACATCGTCAAAAGGAGTGTTATTAAGATCGTGTAGAAACTCATTACAACTGAAATGCTTAAACGACCTGTAGGTTGTTGTGGTATGACGATGTTTCTTTAATTTGGGGAGTTTTATAGACCAGCAACAAATCACGGGGCAGTGGTCACTAACACTAAGATCTGAGACACTAATATCGGACACCGCCTGCGGTTTGTTTGTATAGACATGGTCAATGAGAGTAGAGCTCGCGGCGGTAATTATGGTGGGGGATTTAACTAGCTGTACTAGGCCAAATGAAGAAAATGTAGTGTCCCATGCGGGATGGGGTTTAAGCATATCTATATTAAAGTCACCAAGAAGAATGACGTCATTTTGCCCTTTATACACTTTGTCTAGGTTAGTAGTAAAATTGTCATACCACTCGAAGTTAGACGCCGGATTGCGGTAAAGAAAACCAACAAATGACGGTGAGCAGTACGGGCTTTTGACCTCAATCCACACACACTCTACTTCAGCCGTTTCTAAGTCTTTATGCCTACGGACTAAGTGTTCGATAGAGTGATGAACGTATACAGCAATGCCTGTTTGACCGTGACAGGAGGAATCTCTTCTCATGATACTAAAATTAGGAATTTTCACGGCATCATCACTGATATTTGAATTTAGGCGTGACTCGGTAAGGCCGAAAATGTCGAACGGTGTTGGAGTGTTAAATTAACGCCGACAGGTCAGATACCTTATTATAAAGATGGAAAACGTTGAGGTGACCCACTCGTAATGTATGTTCTTTTGTTTGCCTCTAGCCATGAGTATTTCGCTAACAGCTGTATTTTGTTTCACAATAAAATAGCAACTGCAATAGCGGTGGTTGAGCAAACGTCAATCAAAGATGGAAAGCCAATGTAAAGAGAAAACAATCAAAGAAAACAATAACGTATGAAGACAAAAAATTAATGTGATAATCAAACGTTCAGGAATTACAAGAGCTGAGCGTTGCAAAAGAAAACAAAACAACAACAACAAAAAAACCTCTCCCACAACTGAAGTGTATACGGGAAGTATCAATGTACGCTACCCTGAAGGAGCAATGTCAAAAATACTCCACGTCTGTTTAGGAATTGTTTGTGTTGCCGCGGATAAATACATGCAACGACGACGAAAACAGAACCCTTACGCCGCGGAGCACTCACAATAAGACAAATCGATGTAAATAAAACAGTCCATCAGTGTTCACAGTCAAATTTCCTGCAATGTCTATAGTACGGCTTAATAAACGCCGAATCCCGGGTGTGAACGCTTTAATGATTGTACATTGCTTAACGTCCCGACAGCAACAAGGCTTTCTCAGGACGTGCCTGCACTGCTTGTGAAAAAAAATAAATAAACAGAACATTGAATGTATGTTGCCAGCCGGTCAAATACATTAAATAACCTAACACATGGGGCCTAAATAAAGCTAAGACCATGTAGCAACACACATCCAATATCAAGAGCTACAGGCAGTGCAGACAGTAGGGAGAGTTTTAAAAAGGCAAATACAGGTGAATGGACAAAGGGTAGACAGAAATACATGCCCCAGAATAGAGAGAAAACCCCACCCTGTGGGGCTGACCAGGGTGACCCTGGGAACTAAAAAATACCTAACCCCACCCAAGTCCCCCAGGGCAGACCCGGGTGGGGGGTGAACGCTTTAAAAATAAAGCTTCGACACGGAGGTGCTCAGTGGAATGCAAGTGAAAGCGCTACCCTAACGCAGCGTTCACTTAAGACACTCAGTCTAGTCTGCAAAGAATGTGACAGAAGTCCAGAAGTCCGGGCAAGTCAGTCGTGTGTCAACAGAAGCTATGAAAATACGGCACCATACACACTTTTATCATGCAGTACTAAAGGTACTAATTTACACTCGTGAAAAACACAGATGTGAGTGTAACCTGCATGAGGCATCTATCCTTACGAGCACATGCACCTGCAGGAGCTCATGAGGATCTATGTCTCTTGCATTTGAGGCTTGTAGATGATATGTGGTATTTATCCTCATGAGCCCGTGCATGTGCAGGGTGATGTTAGTTAGTTATTTGGGTTTAACGCCGAGCAGGCGACTAAGGCCATCTCACGGCGGGATAGGTAAAAATCTGGTCAGCCAGACTAAAAGCAAGGTCTTAAGACAAGATGTAAATATAAATTAAAAATCTCAGGCTAAAATGTCGCACATGTCTTTAAAAGAAATGTCTACAGACTCTCAAAAAGGGCAAATAAAAAAGATTCACATAGTCTATGAATGCTCAAATCTTGTTAAAAATATTGCATGCTCGCAAGAAATTGAAGATTTTGTCCGGGGGAACATCCCGGAACAAAACCTTCAAGGAGTCTGCTGTAAAGTGTTTATATCTGGTGTCAATTAGGTCAGCACAATACAGCAAAAAGTGTCGAACAGAAAACTGCTCATCACAGGCAAAACACCATGGACGCTCATCCTGTTTAAGTAAGTAAGAGTGCGTAACATACGTGTGCCCGATGTGGAGCCGAGCAAGGACAGTCTCCTCACGGCGGCTGCCGCAGCGGAAAGGTAGACTGTCAGACAACTTAGGAAGAGCTTCATGAAGCTTGTTCCCTTCCTCTTTGTCCCACTCGGACTGCCACTCGCGGGCTATGTACGCACTAATCACAGGTTTAAAATCACTATAGACAGTCTGTGTGTCAGGGACAGGGTCACTGCGGGCACTGTTGGCAGCAGAATCTGCGATTCTGTTGCCTTCGATGCCCACATGGCCTGGGACCCAAATAAAAATGATGTCATAATATTCCTTCATCAAGTCTGCATAAAGCTCTCTAATCTGCACCAGCAGTGGATGGTCTGTTCCCGCGCCCTGAAGGGCCTGCAGGGCAGAAAGAGAGACAGAATCAGGAAGTTCCTTTCCCGAGACTGATAGGCATGCTTGAGTGCCAGCAGAATTGCCTGCAGTTCTGCACTAAATACAGAGGAATGGTCAGGGGAGACGGAGCTTAAATGGGCGTTTAGGATGGCGAGAGGACACTGCAGCCGCAGCCACCCTCCCATCCTCAGACTTGGACCCATCCGTATAAAGACGACAATAGCCAGGAAAAATTGAAAGGAGTTCATTGAGGCTCTGTTGGTATATGGCTGGTGGAGTACAATCCTTCTTGTGGGCGGTCAAGTCCAGCAAGATGTCAGGAACTGGTAGTAGCCAGGGTGGAGTGACGTGTTGCAGAGATTCCGAAACTTTGTCCAGGTCCACTCCGGCCGCCTGCAGATGAGGTCGGACACGGGAGGAAAGTGGACGGACAGCTCCCGGATGGGCATCGTAAATCTCTGCAAACGACGGGTTAAAAACACAATCATAGGCAGGATTGTCTGGATGGGCCTTCAGCTTCAGAACGTAGCTGAGCATGAGGCGGATGCGGCGGAGCCCGAGAGAAGGCTCCCCTGCCTCTGCATACAGACTAGGAACTGGAGATGTCCTGAAGGCTCCCAGACATATGCGCAGACCTTGATGGTGAATTGTGTTCAGACGATGTAGAACAGACTTTGAAGCCGAGCCATATACCACAGAGCCGTAATCCAGTTTGGACCGAACAAGGGCCCGGTACAGTCGAAGTAAGACAATGCGGTCTGCACCCCAGTCAGTACGACCAACGACACGAAGAATGTCGAGGGCCTTCCGACAAGAGGTTCTAAGGTAGGTAACATGGTTGCAGAAGGTTAATCTTTTGTCAAAGATGACCCCCAAAAACTTTGCCTCTTCGGCCACCTTAATTGACACTCCAGCAATGCTCAGGCTAGGTTCTGGAAAAAATTTCGTCTGGTTAGTAAAATGCACACAGACTGTCTTGGAGGGCGAGAATCTGAATCCATTGAGAGACACCCACCCCTGGATTCGATCAACGCACAGCTGCAAGCGCCTCTCAAGGGACGCAAGTCCTCGACCTCGTGCACACAAAGCAAAGTCGTCCACAAACAAAGAGCATTCAGAATCATCCTTGACGGCCTTTACAATGTTATTTATTTTAATGCTAAATAAAACAGGAGATAGAATACTGCCCTGCGGGTCACCCATCTCCTGTTCAAAGGAGTCGGAGAGGGTGAAGCCCACACGGACATGGAACGACCTGTTGGACAAAAAATTGTGAATAAAAACGGGCAGATGCCCTTTAAAACCCATGTCCGACAAATCAGACATTATACCATGCTTCCAGGTAGTGTCATATGCCTTTTCAAGATCAAAGAAAATTGCATAGACATGCTGCTTGTTGACAAAAGCATCTCGGATAAAAGACTCAAAGCGGACTAGATGGTCAGTTGTACTACGGAAGCGCCGGAAACCGCACTGGAGGTCTGTGATGAGACCCTGTGACTCAAGATGCCACACCAGTCGGGCGTTGACCAAGCGTTCCATAGTTTTACATAAACATGATGTCAAAGCTATTGGCCGGTAGTTGCCCGGGTCGGAAGGATCCTTACCCGGCTTGGGAATTGGCACAACCACAGCCTGGCGCCAAGATGGCGGAAAATGACCGGTTATCCAGATATGGTTAAAGGCCTTGAGAAGGACAAGGAGTGAATCCTCAGGCAGATGTGTTATGAGCTGATAATGGATGGTATCTAATCCAGCAGCAGAGTCAGTACATTTCTGCATGGCTTGCTGCAATTCTGAAAACGTAAAAGGGGCATTATAGTCTTCCAAGTTATCCGACATAAAATCACAAGCACAAGATTCTCGCTTCTCCTTCTCTCTCTGGAAGAAAGGTGAATAATGCTCTGTTGAAGAATTATGGGCAATGGTGGAGGCAAGCAAATTGGCCACAGCCTTTTTATCTGTGACCAAACTGGCACCATCTCTAAGATGGCCGACAGAAGCCGAGCCACCCCTGCCCCTAATTCTTCGAACAGCCTTCCAGACTTTTTGGGACGGAGTCCTAGAAGATAAAGATGAGACGAAGCGTCTCCAGGAAGCACGGCGTTCACGTTTAAAAATGTAACGGGCTTTCGCCCGCTGTCTTTTAAAGGTTAAAATATTTGCTTGCGACGGATTACGAAAAGCACGTCGCTGAGCAGATTTGCGCATTGTTTGGGCCTTGCGGCACTCTTCATTGAACCATGGTACTCTCGGCTTCCGAGGGAGTGATGTGGAAGTTCTAGGGATGGTTTCACCTGCAACCTCCAACAAAATAGAAGTAAAACAAGAAACAGGTTCTTCAGCTGACATGACCACCTCCTCTGTAAGACGAGACTGACAGAGAGAGGCAAACAGAGACCAGTTAGCTTTCTTGAGATTCCAGCGCCCCACCGGCGAATTCTCCTCACAGCTGACCGATGACAGGACTACTGGGAAGTGGTCACTACCACACAGGTCGTCGTGAACCTTCCAGTCAAAGTCCAGCAGGAGAGAAGGATCACACACAGTGAGGTCTAGAACAGAACTAGATCCGGAACCTGAGTTAGAGTATGTAGGTGAGCCATCGTTAAAGACACATAGGTTAAGTTGAGAAAAAACATCTTCTAACATCTGACCTCTGCCATCATAGTGGTCACTACCCCAAAGGTGAGCATGACCGTTAAAATCCCCCATGAGAATAAAGGGAGGGGGCAGTTGATCTACTAAGTTAAAAATATCATTGCTACAGACCCGCAGTGATGGTGGCAGGTAAATACTACATATGGTTATGGTCTTTTTTAAGGTAACCCGAGCAGCGACAGCCTGAAGACAGGTGTCGATGCTAACGGGGCTACATAAAATTTGGCTACTAATGAGAAGAGCCGCTCCACCCGAGCGCCTCTCCGAATCAGAGCCTTTATGTATAACATTAAAACCATTAAAAGACACAGGGTCAGAAGTCTTCAGGTAAGTCTCCTGAAGAGATATTACTGAGGGGTTATAGAACTTGACTAAAAGACGTAATTCCTCAAAGTTAGCTCGAAAACCACGACAATTCCACTGAAGCAAAGAGTCCATGATTAAGTCTTATCTGGGGGTAAGGAGTTTTTCCCCCCTTTTTCCTTTACCTTGGAAGGAGTTGAAGAAACAGAGGGGGGCCGGCTCCCGGGCCTCCTCTGGTTCTTCGGAGAGGAAGGGGGTGGAGCCGCCGCAGCATCAGCAACAACAACTTCCACTCCCTCCATCCGCTCCTCCAGTGCAGCATATTTGTTTTGAAGGGGGACATCTGTGTTCCCCTTCTGGGCCCGTGCGCACAGCGGTCCCATAGATTTCTTAGACTTCTGGTCCTGGGCAGCGTTCCTGCCGCTAGAGTTAGCGGCCATAGAAGGCTGACCAGAGCCAGAAGCCTTTGGAGTTGACTGACTAACAGGTTTGGGTGGGGGCTGAGGCTTAGGGGCAACAGAAGGCGGCACAACCGGACCGGCAGTGTCCGCCTTCTGACTTCCCTGGCTCCTTGTCACCACCGGAGGAGGGTTACTCTCCAGGGGCGAGATGAGCCGAGGCTCCGCCCCCAACCAAGAAGTTGGGGTCTGACATGAAAAGTCTTTGGTGGGGCGCTTGCCTGCCACCGCTGCACTAAAAGTATACACTGAGGTGTTAGAGGTTGGGGCAGCCGCAGCTGCACCAGGGCCTTCAACCAGTTTTTTGGCATCCAGAAAGGACAGCCCCTTCTCCACACGCACCTGCTGAATCTTGCACTCGGATATCCAACGAGGGCATTTCTTATCCGAAGCCATATGCGCCCCCTGGCAATTCACACACAGGGGGGTGGCTGTGCAGGACTCAGCAGTGTCCGGGCCTAGTGCAACGGGCGCATGAAGCCTCTGCCTGACGGCATGTCTTCTGCCCATGGCCATACTTTTGGCACTTAAAGCACCGGAGGGGGAGAGGGACGTACTTTTTCACTCTCAAGGAGTAGTAACCTCCCCAGATGGTAGTAGGAGGGGTGGGGGTGCCAAACGTCAGGATGATGGTAGGGAGACGGATCTCCCCACCACCTCGCTTGGAAGCGAAGCGCCTGACGTAAGTCACCCCCTGAGACTTAAGGTTCCTTACAAGTTCATCTTCTGACAGTTCCGCCAAAGCTTGATCTTTGATTACGCCTCTTGACGAATTCATAGTTTTGTGGGGTGTGACTTCCACAGGAGTGTCTCCGATAGAAGAGAGCCCCAGTAGCCCGCTGGAGTGTGCCCGAGTACGGCACTCCACCAGCAAGTCACCAGACCTGAGGCGCTGGGCGTCAGGCCTGCCAACACGGCTCCTGAGGGTCTCCCCCACCAGAAAAGGATGCAGCTTGGTAACTGGTTTCTCCTTCACCTTGCTATGGACAATGAGGAAGCGAGGCCATACGGCCGACGCCTGAGGCATCGCTTCCTCACAGTCTGAATCACTGTCATGTGCAATGTCGGTGTCTATGTGCCGTTTCTGTGCTAGTTTTGGTTTTTTGGTTTTATCCATATTATATTAGTAGAGATATTCATCCCCCGGGGGTCCCCGCCCGCCACCGAGCCCAACAAGGGAAAGTGCAACTGTCGGCGGGTCTCCAGCCGACGCACAATGGAGACTGCCCGAAAGATATACTCAAGGGGGTAAGCCCGATTGAACCGTTTGAGCCACCGCCTTCTATCACGCCGTTGAATGCAGGGGAATACTGGCGTAAAGCACCTAATCAGCAGCAGAAGCTATAGCATGGTGCTCCGTATAGCAACCCGCATGACAACAGTGAGACAGGGCTCAACGTGACAAGAGCCGATTGACTAGGCCGGTACGACTAGCCTCCCGTTTAGGTAGAAGTCAAGGCCGAAGTGGAGTGTTGGCACCAGTGAGCCGCAGCCCAAAGGGAACCTCAGCCACCAGGATCCTCTTCTCCCCCGACACGGGTCTCCAAGCACGGCAAACACTTGGGATCCAAAGGACCAAAAAGTCACGAGTATTTTTAAGGACCAATCCAACATGGTACGACCTAGGTTAGCACAGCTCCTTAAAAACCGGACCAGTGAAAAGGCTGAACAACATATCTGCTGACATCAAGTCCTAATCCTGGACAAAGATGGCACCCGTCCGCTAGCCCACTCAGTCAGGGACCGAGCGGACTACCCACCTACGCCACGTGGAGGCCGGTGCCGGGTAGGCTGCAGGGTGATGAATGGAGGCACACTTGTTGTCTCCCTCGATTCGCTGCGCTTATCAACGCAGCCAATCGAGGGAGACAACCAGTGTGGGATGGAAGATGAGCAGAAGAAGTGCATGTGTTAAGATATTTTTTTTTATTATTATTATTTTTATTTATTTATTTATTTATTTATTTTTTTTTTTTTGGGGGGGGAGGTTGGGGGGGGGGGGCAAAAGAGAGAGAGAGAGAGAGCATATATACAGGTAATCAAAACTCAGCGTGACAAATAATTAACCTTTTGGCTGTCGGTAGCGCTTTTTGTAGCGATGATTTTGGTAGGAATCATCTCGACAAAAAGCGCTAATGAGAGCCAAAGAGTTTAAGCACTCAGTCCCACTGCAGTCCTTGCCAAATTCCACTACATGTATCTTTCTTGTTTATTTCATTTTACAAGCACGGCAACCCTTTTTTTTTTTTTTTTTCCTTCAGTTGTGGATAACTTCAACCAATCTGCGTCAGCAAGAGGCACAGATCTTCAACAGCCCCTGCAAATGCAGGGGCTCTTGAGCATCTAAGCCTATGGCAGACGAAAGGTGCTGGCTTAGCAGCTGGTAAGATTTTCATTCTTTATTCACAGGTGTTATGTCGACAGTTAGAAATGTTAACGACGTTAATCTTGCACTGGATCGGCCAGGATTTGTCACTTAGATATTATTTTTCCATTATGGAAAACAAGCAGTTATTCAAGACATTAATCGGCCCCGCAACATGGATCATTTGAAAACTGAAACTCTGTGGCTGTCAGTAGCACTTTTTGTCAAGGTGACTCCTGCACCTCCAAAACAACCTTTACACGCAAACAAAGGGGCAACAAAAATGCTGGTTTTGCGCTGCGATGATTTCAAAAACACGATTCGTGTCTCCTGACAATAAACGGATCAACTCTTTCAGTGCCAGTGAATGTTGGGCTGTGTTTTGTTTTCGTTTTTCCTTAAGCCGTGGTAAAATTTGACACGACAAAAATACCACCCGAAGAACACAGCTACGAAGCGCAACCAGCAAGAGGCAAAGAACCTCATGAGCCCCTGCACCTGCAGGGGCTCATGAGGTTCTTTGCCTCTTGCACGGGCGGTGTTAAGTTTTCCTCGGCAGCAATCGGGGTCGAACGTTGCTGATTACAAAGGGATCAGAACCTGGAAAAGTGCAGCAATTTGCTCTATTCTCAGCGAGAGATGAAGCACGGGTGAGAAGAATTACGATACCTCAATTATGATGGCTTGCGGAGCATTTGGTGCAGGCTTTGCACTCACGGCACCTCCCGCTGAAAAAAAAAAATCGAGAAAACAAATCATCAGAAGTATAAAAAAAAAAACTGAGTAGAAAAACGAATACAAAACAATAATTTGCCCTGCTATGATGTTGCATAATAATAATAATAATAATAATAATAATAATAATAATAATAATAATAATAAACGCTTATTCTAAAAGTAGCTCAAAGTTCCGATTTCAAAGAAAAATCTAAAAGCTAACACCCCCCACCCCCCCCCCCACCCCCCAAAAGTATTTATTTATTTAATGATTTATTTTCTTTAAATTACAAAAATTGCCCTGAGACCAGTAACTTCCAAAATCACAGACCAACTGAGCAACAACTTTAGCTATAAGGTGTAAAAGATGCAGACCAGGCTGCCATTTTCTTCTCCATTCTTATTGATCTTATGACTTCTCACCGATGATTTCTGACTCTCCATTTCTATTGATCCGAAAACCCGGGACGCGTACTTCCCGCATCTAAACAGTGTGCTCTTGTGAAAGGTGCACGGCCGTTAACACATTCAAGACGTGCCCCATTCGGACACGCGACATCAAAGGCCCGCTAAGATACACTTCTCTAACAGATGGTTACGAAACGCTACACACAGGTCTATGATTGATTGATTGTACATTGCTTAACGTCCTGACAGCAACAAGGCTTTCTCAGGACGTGCCTGCACTGCTTGTGAAAAAAAATAAACAGAACATTGAATGTATGTCGCCAGCCGGTCAAATACATTAAATAAACCTAACACATGGGGCCTAAATAAAGCTAAGACCATTTAGCAAAACACATCCAATATCAAGAGCTACAGGCAGTGCAGACAGTAGGGAGAGTTTTAAAAAGGAAAATACAGGTGAATGGACAAAGGGTAGACAGAAACACATGCCCCAGAATAGAGAGAAAAACCCACCCTGTGGGGCTGACCAGGGTGACCCTGGGAACTAAAAAATACCTAACCCCACCCAAGTCCCCCAGGGCAGACCCGGGTGGGGTATACACACAGGTCTAGCTGTGGTTCATTTAGACACAGGACAACCCAGTTCAGCACGCATCGTCTTTACGTCAAGCAACCTGACGATGACTCCACGCCGTTCTAGAAATACAACGCTATTAGTACGAGAAACAGCCGTGTCCCCAGCAGTGAGAGGGTTAACCCTTTGGCTGTCGGTGTCGCTTTTTTGTCGCGATGATTCCTGACAGCCAAAGGGTTAATCTGGTCTTGTTGGCTGCAAAAGAGTCGATGTTTGAAACCACTCTTCTTCAGTACTACCCATGCACCAAGCCATGCAAAGAACACGACAAGGCCATTACCATTGTAGTGTCACATAATCTTAGCCACACAAAAGATCGTTCAGCTTGTGATCGCTGCCTCCCTGCAAGAAGTACAGATTTTCATGGGCCCCTGCACTACGCTTGGGCTCATGAAGATCTAGCCTGCTTACCTTTTCATTTTTTTTAACTCATTCTACCCCAGACACACCACAGCTAGATAAGGATCGACCATGATAGTTCAAGGGTGATGCCAGAATAGCTTGGCGCCTATGGGTGCCAAGCTATTCTGGCATCACCCTTGAACTATCATGGTCGATCTGTGTCCTGCACTGCAACGCAGTCTTCAGAGGACGACTTCAAAATTTGGGGATTTCGGTCTTGGGGTAGAATGAGTTAAAGTACAGCCATCATGCTGTTTAAGTGAAGGAGAATTTTTCAGGGTGCAATATACGCAAGTTGACACTACTTATCTCCCAAAGGCATAGAATCAAATGGTCCCGTGCAGGTTGCAGGGGCTCATAAGGATCCGAATTTCTTGCTTGACATTATTTACGCCAGTGTTTTCTCCATTAGCAAAGGTTCATCAGACGTTTAAATGTGAAGAACAATCAAACACCACCTACCTACAACAGGCATTGATGCTCATGAGCTTCTGCACTCTGCAGGGTTCATGAGGTCCAGACCCCACCCCCCAAAAAAACAATTATTTAAAATGTTATAACAAAGTCCTTTTTTGGGCGTTTGCCCACCCCCTCCTCCCCCACGTGTAATATTTTGGCGAGTTCTCCCCCCCCCCCACCCCCCTCCTTCCCCCCCCCCCCCCAACCCCCAGCCCTCGCTTTTCGATGTTTCGGCCTGGGAAGATTTTTGTATCAGGTTGAAGGTCCCAAACAAAAAGTTGCACCCCCATTCCCCCCCCCCCCCTTTCCGAGGTAACTGGTCCGCCCCTGTGAACCAACGACCCTTGCGGATCTTACTTACATCTGTGTTCGTCAAATGGAGGACATCTATTTTGGCGTCCAACGAACTATAACTACAGATTACAATTGATACAATACAATAATTGTTATGTTCCATCTCCCCACGGGTAGCAACAATTGATTCTCAGTTCAAAGAGGCTCATCAAATGCATTTCCTGTGACAAGCCACACAAAAAGCCGCCATGCACAAAAACAGAGAAACCGTTTCGATCTATGCTGACGAGCAAATGAAATGCGACGTTTTTGTAAACATTGGAAACACTGAAAAAACATCGCATTTCTTTTGCTCGTCAGTATTGTAGTGGTCAAGGCTGCAGTGGATTTTTTATTTTTAAAAAAATGTTCCCACTACACAACAGTTTCAAGCGCCAACTAGATGGTTGTGACCGCTCCAAGATTGTGTCATACTGGTTGTTTCCCATGCGCAAGTAGCCAATCAAGGGAGACAACCAATGAGGAAGTTGGCGACGGCAATGATTATAATTACACCAGAATGAATGCAGACAGCTCACGAAAGCATCTAGTATGTCAATCATTATGATTGTCTGTTCAAGGTGCTGCACATTTCAGACTACCGATGCCAGTCCTGCGGATAAAAATTAATGTGACTGCGTGCTCAAGGGTCGTGCTTGATAACACTGATCGATACACAAACTGCTGTAGATTAATTCTGACTTCCACTGCCGGTTCGGCGGATCAGAATTAATATGACGGCATGCTCATGAGTAGTGCTTTATAGGACTCATAGATTTAGTTACAAGATGAACGGAGTACATTTATGCAGGAAAACAGAAACTACCCTGCATCTCCTGCTCAGTTAACTCATTTAAAGTACCATTACGCATAAATCGGAAGACACATTTCAACACCATTTGTGTGTGTTACGCCTTGTCGACACACCAAATCAGAACTTTAACAGCAGTTGAGACACGCAGAAAAAGCACACACGTAATCGCACTTTTTAATTCTGTGCTGCCGTAGGCATTCCAATCTATTTTTAGCTGTTTCTCGTACTGAAAGTGTTGTATTTCTAAAATGGAGCGGAGTCATTGTCAGATTACTTCATATACAGACGGAGTGTACTGGACTGCATTGTCCTGTGTCTAAATGAACCATATAACTAGACCTGCGTGTAGCGTTTCGTAACCATCTGTTACAAAAGTGTATCTTTAACAGTTACGGCGGTAGTGGACCTTTAAGACGTCCTGCAGATGAATTAACCCACGATAACAAAAACAAAAAAAACAAAAACAAAAAAAAAGCCAAATACATAAATGATAAAGGCTGCCTGCAGCAAGATCCCCAGATTCTCATGAACCCATGCGGCTGCAGGGGCTCATGAGAATCTGGGCCTCTGGCCCATGGAAAGAGCTGGTTTTCCTCCTTGGCTTCTTGCTGCATATACCCAGATCCAGATCGCATATCTTCAGTGTCTTCACCCAATAAAGCCCCAGTACACTAAAACAGGAGATGGATCGACCATGATAATTCAAGGGTAGTGACAGAGTAGCTTGGCGCCGTCAGGCACCAAGCTAATCTGGCACTACCCTTGAATTATCATGGTCGATCCATCTCCTGCAACTGGTGCGGTCGTTAGGTGACACGCCCCAAACTCTGGAAAATGCAGTGGTGGGGTTTAAAAGGTGAAAGCGCACGGAACTTAATGTGAATTTTACCTGGGGAAACTGAACTTTCAATGAAGCCAAATCTCCCTTTCCGCCATATTGAAACAAGATCCCGTCACGGTGACTACATAATGTGAACACCGGCGATTGGCAGGAAGGAGTTTTTGTCCTTAAAAAAAAATGGAGTGCTAGGTTCATTGAAGTTCATTTTCCCCAGGTAAAATTCAGCGTATCATTTAACTCATTTAACCCCAAGGCCGTATTTCCCAGATTTTAGAGGTGTCACTTTAACAACTATACATGTACCAGTTCCAGGAGAAGGATAGGACATGATAATTCAAGGGTCGTGCCAGATTAATTTGGTGCCTGAAGGAGCCAAGCTAATCTGGCACTACCCTTAAATTATCACGGTACGATTAATCAACTGTTGTACGGCGTTGGGGCAAATTGGGTTAAGGTTGCATGCACGACACCAAGAGAAAGATTCTACTGCAAAAAGTAGTTGAGCCCCATGAGACATAGCTATGGTCCTCAGGCAGATGTCGGCCGCAGTGGACCGCGTCCGAGGGTCCTTGCTTCCAGGGAATGGTTGAAGTGTAGAGGGATAGGAAGACATTTTTCGTTGGGGCGCCCCCCCCCCCACCCCACCCCACCCCACCCCACCCCCGCCCCCCCCCCCCCACGTTACTTTCCAGCACCCAAAATCGAACAACGGTTATGTGTGTATGTATTGGGGGGTGTCACTTAGTGCCTGCCAAATCGACCACCACCAGTGGTCTTCGCTTGCTGCGGACCGTGACACCTGGCGCTCCACCATTTACAAGGCAGCTGTCTCCTTTGAGGACTCTCACAGAGCTAGCCTTAAGGACAAGCGGCTCAGGAGAAAAAACAGAGATGCCGCAGCTCAGAACCCTGGCCATACCTTCCCCTGCAGCCACTGCGGTCGAACCTGCCTGTCTCGGATTGGCCTCCGCAGCCACGAACAAGCCTGCAGACGTCGTGGGCAACTCCTATAAAATCTTCGTTCGCGAAGTCAAGCCAAGAGATTGGGGGTGGGGGAGTTAATGCGGGAAAAGAGAGGGGTGAGGGGGGGAGGACGCAAGCGGCCGTCGAACCTGCGAAAACTGCGATTGATTGATTATGATTGTACATTGCTTAACGTCCCGACAGCAACAAGGCTTTCTCAGGACGTGCCTGCACTGCTTGTGAAAAAAAAACTAAACAGAACATTGAATGTATGTCGCCAGCCGGTCAAATACATTAAATAAACCTAACACATGGGCCTAAATAAAGCTAAGACCATTTAGCAACACACATCCAATATCAAGAGCTACAGGCAGTGCAGACAGTAGGGAGAGTTTTAAAATGGCAAATACAGGTGAATGGACAAAGGGTAGACAGAAACACATGCCCCAGAATAGAGAGATAAACCCACCCTGTGGGGCTGACCAGGGTGACCCTGGGAACTAAAAAATACCTAACCCCACCCAAGTCCCCCAGGGCAGACCCGGGTGGGGCAAAAACTGCGAGGGGGCTGGGGGGGAGGGGGGGGCGGGGGAGAGAGAGAGAGAGAGAGAGAGAGAGAGAGGGACCTTGGCGCAAGCAAAAAAATTAAAACAATTGGAAGAAGTTGTTTTGAAGTTTGTTTTCTGTACAGACTGACCGCGATATGAATTCTAATCAATTGGAAACTTTCATCCAGCACTTTCGTGCTCTTAGTAAAGTTTGTAAAGAAATGAAATGTTCTACATCCCCCTTCTATAGACCCCTTCACATTAATGTAACAAATCAACAATAAAGACAAGGGGCGGATCAGCTACCTCTAGGTTGGTGAAGAGGGGGCGGGGGGGGGGGGGGGGGGGGGGGGGGTGGAGGGGGGGATCCAAATTTTTCTTTGGGACCTTAATTCAACCCCTGACACAAAAGTCCTCCTGAAGCCTGACCTTCCTTCCCAGTGGCCGAAAAATCAAGGGGAAAAGGGGTGGGGGGGGGGGGGGGAGGGGGTAAGAGGCAAGCTTGTCCTGCAGCTGCTATGTTCAAAACGCGTAGGAGTCATGGTGCGAAGGAGTCGTGAAACTTCCATGACCCCTGACCTATGTATTCAAAGGTTTCCTTTGCAGACTAAACTTATACCGAGAAAAATGCTTCTTCGGTGCCATTTTAACATATCCAACTTTGTGGTCTTGACTTTATTGGATTTCAGCATAAAGAGCATTACCTTACTTTTTCTTTAATCCTTTTTAAAATAATTTTTAATTTTTTACCCCCAAAATTTAAAAAAAATAAAATGTTACGATTTTCTTCTCCAAAAATACTTTTTCTCCCAAACATTTCTCTCCCAGTTGTTTGTTTCTTGTTAGGTTGTCGTTTTTTTTGGGGGGGGAGGTTTTTTTTTTTTTGTTGTTGTTGTTTTCGAGTGAGGGCAAGAGGGATACTCTGGGGATGCTCTGCCCCCAACCCCTTACTTTTTTTTTTTACAGATTAAACTTGTCTGAGAAAAATGCTTTTTTGGTCCCATTTTAACATATTTATCCATCTTTGTGGCCTTGACTTTATTGGATTTCAGCATAAAGAGCATTACCTTACTTTTTCTTTAATCCTTTTTAAAATAATTGTTAATTTTTTACTCCCAAAATTTAAAAAAATAAAATGTTACGTTTTTCTTCTCCCAAAATACTTTTTCTCCCCAAAATTTATCTCCCAGTTGTTTGTTTGTTACTGGGTGGTTGCTTTTTTTTTTTGGGGGGGGGGGGGGGGGGGGGTTGGGTTTTTTTTTTTTTTTTTGATATTTTGTTTTGTTGTTGTTTTCGAGTGGGGGACAAGAGGGATACTCTGGGGATGCTCTGCCCCAAACCCCTTACTTTTTTTGTGTTGAGGAGGGGGGGGGGGGGGGGGGCCAAGGCCCACAACATCCTCCACCTCACCCCCACTCCCAATCACCACCCCCACTGCAACTATTCTGGCACCATCCTTGATCCATAATGGTCAAATCATATCTTGTGGTACAGTAGAACAATTCCTGAGCAAACCACCACATTTGCAAGAAAAAGTGCCTGAATTAAACCTTTTTCATCCTGATACGACTATTGCTTGAAATAAAATTGACTGATACTTCAGTTCAAGGGTGGTGCCAGAATAGCTTGGCGCCTGGGGTGCCAAGCTATTCTGGCACCACCCTTGAACTAAAATAGTTGACCCATCTCCTAATCTGTAGTTTTGCCTTCGTAGGACCAAAGGCAAATTTGACAAAATCAGCCTCAGTATGTCATGGGTAAAGTCATAAACTAAAGTGCAGTGTCACCAGCCAGTACAGACCATCATTTAGCTGACTACATCCACCTAAATGATGATTTTTTTTGACAAGTGGTCTTTCATAAGGGTGGTCGCTCAAAACAGGTTCTGCTGTAATGTGTCAGAGATGCAGGAGTGGGTCAGCTGACAGAGGCACAGTTTCTTTGATCCCAGGGTTTACCAAAGGTAGATCAACCCACACGGACAAAACAGCAGAAACAACGTACGACATTCTCTCCCTTCCTTCTGATTAACACACTGCGGCAAGAGAGGAGTCGACCATGATAATTCCAGGGCCTTGAGGTTAAATAGATCAAAGATGTTTCATTGTCTAGACAAAACCACATAAATTTGTTAAGGTTTGGCACAAGCATTACCCCATTACATCCTGAGGATGAATTTTTTTTTAATTTGCTTATTGTCCTATGAAGGTTACATTACAGACTGGGAGATAGATCAACCATTTTAGTTCAAGGGTGGTGCCAGAATAGCTTGGCGCCTCAGGCGCCAAGCTATTCTGGCACCACCCGTGAACTATCATAGTCAATTTTATTTCAAGCAATTGTGTATCATTTGGTTGTACATTGCTTAACGTCCCGACAGCAACAAGACTTTCTCAGGACGTGCCTGCACTGCTTGTGAAAAAAAAAAACTAAACAGAATATTGAATGTATGTCGCCAGCCGGTCTAATAAGCTAAATAAACCTAAGACCATTTAGCAACACACATCCAATATCAAGAGCTACAGGCAGCGCAGACAGTAGGGAGAGTTTAAAACAGGTAAATACAGGTGAATGGACCAAGGGTAGACAGAAACACATGCCCCAGAATAGATGGGAAACCCCACCCTGTGGGACTGACCAGGGTGACCCTTTGAACTAAAAAGTAGTTAACCCCACCCACGTCCCCTAGGGCAGACCCGGGTGGGGGGAATTGTGTAAAGGATGACAAGGGTTAAAGAATAACAACAGAATACATAATTGACAATGGTAGTTCAAAGGTGGTGCCGTGACAGCTTTGCACTTTGGTGTCAAGCTATTCTGGCATCTCCCTTGAACTATCATGGTCAATCCATCTCCCATCAGTGTTTCAGGGTGGAAATAGTTGAATCATACTGTTAAAGAGTGACTCACCAACTATCTTGGACTCCAAAACAGTATTTCCAGTCGCACTCGTCAGCCCCACAAAACCGTTCTGCCAGAAAGAAAGACTAGGTCAATCATGAACCACACACACTATGAAAAGATAGAACATAGGCACAATAACCCCTACCCCTTGACTGCTACTTATGACACTGCTCAGCGGCAAATACGCATAGTTATGCCTCTGTTCTGCCAGTGGGATTGTCAGAAGCACTCAAGGAGTTTACCTAATTAGCCCCGAAGCACTACAGCAAGAGATGGACTGACCTTGATAATTCAAGAGTAGTGCCATGTTAGCTTGGCACCGTAAGTTGCCAAGCTAAAATGGCACTACCCTTCAATTATCATGGTCGATCTAACTCCTGCAACTGGGACATGGTCGTTAGGCGACACCTAAAAACTGGAAAAATGCGGCCATGGGCATTAACTCATTCAGCCCGGAGCACGCATTTCCCAAATTTGGGAGGCGTCATCTAACAACTATGCACCTGTTGCAGGAGATGGATCGACCATGATAATTCAAGGGTAGTGCCAGATTAGCTTGGCGCCAACAGGCGCCAAGCTAATCTGGCACTACCCTTAAATGATCATGGTCGACCCATCTCCTGCTGTAGTGTGTCAGGGCTGAATGGGTTATATGGGTTGTAACGCCACACACCCCACTTCCCCTACACATCGTCTCTACAATGACCCCACCCGCATGCACCCCTCACTCAAATACCCCATCCCCATCCTTGACACTGGGAAGTGTAGTTTTTTGTTTCCATATTGGGAATCCAGTTTATACCGACCAGTGTGGTGAGCTGATAGCTCCATTTAGCCCCAACGCCCTACAGCAGGAGGTAGATTGACCATGATCATTCAAGAGTAGTGCCTGACCTGCTTGGCACCATCAGGCGCCAAGCTAATCTGGCACTACCCTTGAATTATCATCGTCAATCAATCTCCTGCAACCAATACAATTGTCATAAAGTGAGATCCCCAAAATTTCAGAAATGCAGTCTTGGGATTCAATGGGTTAAACAGATGCTTGAAAATGCCATGTTTCTTACCTTTGGAGGAAACTTGAATGGGCTGTCTCCAAAGTTGAACAGCATTTCCGCATTCTGTGGGCAGATCAAAGTTGCATGAGTTACAAAGATCGTTCCACAATGGTCTTCACAAAATTACTTTGTGGCAGAATACATAATACAGAAAAGTTACTTAGTAGACAAAGAGTTAAAGACCACAAATCCCTGATATACTGTGTGAGGATGTGGATCGACCATGACAGTTCAGGCATCAAGCTGTTCTGACATCACCCTCGAACTGTCAAGGTCCATCTGTCTCCAGAACTGAGACACAGACCTCAAAGGATGTCTCAAAATATTGATAATTTCATCCTCAGGATGTAATGAGTTAAAGACCAATGGCCATTTGATTACTGGGGTGTTGTCAATAATATGTACTCATGGAAAAGTATCATCGATAACCAACATACTCAAAATAATTAACTCCATCACTGCCGAGAAAAAAATTACCACTCCCTAGATGCAAGAGGTGTACAAGCGAATACGTACATGTCCCCCCAGGTGTGAGGGCTCATGAGGATCCATGCCTCTTGCTGACACCGTTTCCTATCCATGTTCCTTGGGTAAATGGGATTTGTTTTTTGCTATTGTATTTTACAATGATTTCAAAAATAGGACCCATGGCGACGGCAGCAAAGGGGTTAAAATGAAAAATTTAAAAAAAAGGTATGCAGAATAGAATACACCCACCTTGAGAACCACCGCAGCATAGAAAGGTTCGGACTTGACGTTGGGAGGGATGTCATACGCTTTTCCAAGATCCACACCTAGAATTACAAGAATACAGATGTACGATCCTGTGTTGTCAGAATAACGAAGTGAATGTTGCAATAAGGCCAGATGCATAAGTGAGCATAGTCCTGCACCAGCCACTAAGCAAGGTGCTCCGCTAAAGCGGAGCACCTTGCTTAGTGACTGATGCAGGACAAAGCCCACTCAATAATAATAATAATAATACATAGTTTTTATATAGCGCCCTTTCCTACGGACAGAAAGCTTAGAGCGCTTTACAGCAAATAAAAATAATTTTAAAAAGAAAAAAAATCAGAACGCACACGCACTCACTCTTTAAATAAACACCTGCTCGCACCATGTAGGCGCATTCCTAACACGAAATAAACACGCGCATACACACACACACACACATGCAGCCTACCTACATGGGCTACCCATATAAGAAAACAGCCAACACTTCCAAGCAGCACATCCAGACTAAGCTAATCTTGATATGCTAGCTGGAAAAGATGGGTCTTCAAATTTGTTTGGAAGGTCATCAGGGTAGGGGATAGACGGACATGCAGTGGAAGTGAGTTCCAGACGTGAGGGGCCTGATAACTGAAAGAACGGGCACCAGCAGTTTTTAGGCTGACTCTGGGCTGAACAAGCAGTTTCTGTGAGCTTGAGCGTAGACTTCTACTAGGATTGTGCGATGCAAGGGAAAAAGACAGATATGCAGGAAGTGTATTGTCATAGTGTTTGTATGCCAAAGTGGCCAGCTTGTACTCTATTCTCTGCCCGACAGGTAGCCAGTGGAGAAGCTTTTAGCCTCATGCAACTGGTCTGCAACTTGTCCCTGGTCTCATTCTACTGCTCCGCATTGAATCCCAGTTGCAATTGCAATTCCCCAAACTGAAAGTTGTCTTCTACCGACTATAATATGGTTCAGGATGATAGTTCACGTGTGGTGCAATGAGGCGCCAAGCTATTCTGGCACCACCCTTGAACTATAATTGGTCGATCTTCTTGTAATGTGTCAGGGCTGACAAACGTGCAGTAAAACAAGCTGAATGGAAAAAAAAAAATGTATGTGCCCATATTGGAGCATTTCAATATTTTTCATCAAGTAATAATTATTATAATACTGACTAAGTTTTAAAATCTGAAGAAAAACTCTAAAACATGATACAGCAAAACCTGTTCTGAACTACCAACCTGACCAGCTGTTATCAAATACCAACACTTAGGTGGCTGTGGCCACCTAAATAATGGACTTTAATGACAGGGGACACTTTTGCCGTTCAAGAGAGTGCACCTGTCTCCCATGATCATTTTGTTTCTTGCAAACATGGTCATGGCTCAAAACAGGTTTTACTGTATTGTCTTCACACTTCTTCAAAGAACGCCATCCATTGTGCAAGAGGCATAGATCTTCATGAGCCCCTGCAGCCTGCAGGGGCTCATGAAGAGTTATGCCTCTTGCTTGCCCCATTTATACATCACAAGAGGACATCACTGGTTATACAACCTACAGCTGTTCTTACCATTTTTGGACCAGTAGATTTCTCCAGTGTCCAAGTTCAGGTAACATCCAATGGTGTCATTAATCCCAAAGGGCTGCATGGAAAATAAAATGCTGATGGTCAACATATGACAAAACCTGTGTAAATTAATATCAAACAAGTGAGCAGAAGATCCTTGGGCTGATGTTGGTCACTGCTGGCCCCTGCATGGCCATGCATGGACCAACTGCAGCTACTGTCAGCCTGAGGACCTGTTGCATAATGCCATGACAATCAACTCGTTAAAACGTAAGTTAAAACATACTTATACATTGTTATTTCAGGGTTCGACATCCACAGCACCAGAGTGATAATGGTCAGCCCAAATGGGCGGGTTAAAGGGAATGACAGCTACTGCCTATGAAGTGTGTCCTGAAGGCTGATCAATTCAGGCACACTACAACTGTGCCTCTTTGATTTACCAGGCCCTTTCAATGAACATGCTACTGAGCAAGCCAGTCTTCATACATAGATTAACTGTTTAGCATACTAAACAGTTAATTTTTACATAATTTATGTATACACTCCCTTATGAACCAGCAAACATACAAGTGCCACTTTAACCCTTATCATTCGGAATACACCAGTGTGTGAAATAAGTTTAACTAAAATAGTTCAAGGGTAGTGCCAGAATAGCTTGGCGCCTCTAGGCACCAAGCTATTCTGGCGCCAGCCTTGAACTAAAGCCATTGGTCTGTATCTTTATCTGTAAGTACTATAATGTAGCTTACATATGGCAGTGTACAAATTTGAAGCCTCAGTATGATATGGGTTAAACACAATCTAGGTACAGTGACAGGGAAGGGGTTAACCCCTTCCCTGCCACTTGACGTAGATTGTGTTTGTGAAGTCATTGTTCGCTGAGCGCCAAAGAACATCTGCTGTCAATGGAAAATGGATACAATGTGGGGTCAACAAGGGGCATAGATCCTCATGAGCCCCTGCAATTGCAGGGACTTCGAGAATTTACGCCTCTTGCATTTGGGTTCTGCTCATTATGTCCCAGCAGTCACAGGGTTGATAAAAAGGTGCAAAGTCATCTATGGCAACTCAAAGTTTTGGGCGACTACAAATTCCATAAATGGCAGCAGCTTCAAATCTGGAGCGCAGAGGAACATATACTTGATTTGACGGGTGAATCAATTTTGTTCCAAGCTACCAACTTTTGAATTTGGGTAGCTCAGCTGCATGGCTACCTAAATTAATAGAGTTTTATCACCCCTGAACTATCATACCATTCAGCAAAGACACACTAGAACATTTGAACAGACGACCTTTCTGTTTTCTTGTTTGGCATGCATAAATGCAGAGGTCTAGTCTCTCCTACATCCTCTATCCGAGGAAGTCGAAAGAACTTGCGTGTATGACTGTAACCATCCCCATGTTATGAGGTACTTGCACCTCTCCTCAGTGTAACCCCTTATGCCATAGGACATAAATAGTACCATTTAACCCTTATAAACCCATGGTCGCATTTCCCAAATTTGGAGGAGTTGCACCTAATGACTGTGTACCAGTTGCTGGAGATGGATCGACCACGAAGGTGCTGAGCTCATCTGGCACTACCCTTGAATCATCATGACCAATCCATCTCCTGCTGCACGGTGTAAGCTAATCTCAGAGCTCCTGTTTTCACAACAGCTTGAAGGGTCTGTAGACCCCCAGGCGTACAGAGGGTACCGGCGTAGAGGGTACACAGACCCCCATCTCGGCATTATAAAGGGTAAAACATCAGATGTGACGAGGATCCATGCCTCTTGCAATTCGTGCGATATGGTTCTGTCTTCCGGCAGTAAACGGGGTAGGTATACGACTGTACCTCTCCGTAGGTGTCAAACTGCTTGGACCAGGATTTTTTCCCTGTGCCGCCAAATCCATAGCCGAACTTGTCCGTCCCCAGATCAAGTGTAGCGCGGGCCGTGGACCACCCCACTCGACAAAGACCTTCATCTGTCACAGTGCCCTCGAAGTACCACTTGCCTGCCAGTGAATAAACGTTCACATGCAATGAATAGATATATATATATATATATATATATCAAAACATAAAAAAATATCTCAGTGTGTGCATATGTGCATGTAAATCTCAGTGTGTGCATATGTGCATGTAAATCTTGCCAACTACAGCAGAACCTGTTTTTAGCAACAACTTTTTCTTGCAAGAAAACGTGGCCTTAGAAAACAGGTACTCTCTGAAGAGAAGGACAAAATGTGTCACATGTCATAAAAGCCCATCATTTAGGGTGGCTACCGCCCACTACATGATGGTCTTTAATGACAGGTGATCTCTCATAAGGGTGGTCACTCAACACAGGTTTTGCTGTATACCTGTAATTCTTTTCTTGTTAAATTACTATCAGATACAGCAGACATATTGGAAATCCTACCTGTTGATCCAGCACTTAATCATTAGGACTCTGTGTTGACTGTTGAAGATGGACTCACCATGACAACTTCACAAGTAGTGTCTGGTTATAGCCTTAAAGTTAATAAGGCACTTACTCTGCTTATCAATATCAATCCACCTCAAGTGTAGTGCCTTAACTGCCACCAAAGAAAATGATAAACAGCAAGGCATTCAGCTCTGGGAGTTAGGACATGAGCTAGACTAGACTATGCAGAAAGAGCAGTCAGCGAAGCCAAAAATAGTTAATAAATAAATAATCGTACCTCCACCTACAACAGCCTTGTTGGACCGGGGTGCCGTGCCAACTTTGCGCATCTCGAGCCTGGCATAAGGTGCCCTCGGGGTCAATTGCTGTAACAAAAAGTTTTAACCCCTTCACGGCTAGCTAAGAACAGAGCTTTGCCACTGCAACAGGCTTTCTGCTAGGAATTAAAATTGTCCACCATCGGGACAGACAGCATGACAAGAAATCCATCCCAGCTGCTCTACAGTCCATCATGTACTTTAACCCGTTCAGTGCCGAGAACACCAACACTGTGTACACCAACAAAAAACTATAAGGGGGTGTTGTGGGGGTTCAATTAATTCATGTCAACACGTATGATTTCAGAATTTGCAACATAGTAAACAGTCATGTGTGTCTGATGCTGTACTGCGTTCCTAAAATGACTTGGAGGCTTTTATTTTCCTTTCCATTTTTGTCCATGCTGGTGACAGACAGCCTTGTATTTACTCCATTCCCTGTCAAAATCTGTCAAATACAGATTATTTTCCATTAAAACATTCAACCCCACTGCCGCATTTCCCAAATTTTGGGGTGTCCCTTAACGACTATGTACCAGTTGCAGGAGATGGCCTGACTATAATTCAAGGGTAGTGCCAGATTAGCTTGGCGCCATCTGGCGCCAAGCTAATCAGCCACTTCCCTTGAATTATCATGGCTGATCCACCTCGTGCTGAAGGGCGTCGGGGCTAAATGGGTTAACAGAAAGCCTGTGATTGTAATGTACCCCTGCAGTCATAGAGGCTCAAGAGAATTTACGCCTGCATGTAGCAAGAAGTGGCCTCCTAAGATCACTAGTATGACGTATCCATCTAAATTAACTGTACAACTTGTGAGCTAGGACACAAGCAAGCCAGCATAACCATTCATGTACACTATACAGACTACCAGCTGGTCATCCTCACAGTTAAAAGGTATATTTAGCTATATACTGTCTTTCACCTGATGTTTGTTTAGGTATAATTCATATCATACAACTCGCATGCTTTTCCCGACCACATGTTTCAAGGCTGTCTCAATTCTCGTGTGGTGATATGGGCTGTGCAGTCTGTGCCGCACTTTTGACCGTTTCGATGCAATGCCACTTAACAATCAGCCGCAGAGGCAGGCTAAAATAAGAGCGATCCAACTGTGGTACCACAACACTTCAGAGAGAATAGAATACGTCAATTCTGAGGTTAAAACCTTTCAAAAAGTCGTTGAATAAATAAACTGGATTACTGCTTTATTGGATTAACCCTCTTAACCCGAAGACCGCATTTCCAAACTTTTGGAGGCGTTGTCTGCGACTATGTACCAGTTGTAGGAGATGGATTGATGATAATTCAGGCGTCAAGCTCATCTGGCACTACCCTTGATTTATTATGATCAATCCATCTCCTGCTGCAGGGTGTTGGGGCTAAATGGGTTAATTACATTAAATAATTAAATCACTCATGCCCAGTTTGACCAATAAAATGCTCGGCTAAAAGCTTGCATTTGATCAGTCGAACTAAGCCTTCATGATTTACTTTGTGTAACGGAAGATCAGGCAAACTATTTCATCTCTATTTAACTTTTTGCGTGTCGGTAGCGGTTTTAGTCACGATGATTCCTACAGGAATCATCGTGACAAACACCGCTACTGTCATGCAAAGGGTTAACAAATCTAATTTGTGCTTACCCATGGCATCACCACGATCATAGGCATTCATTTTCCACGTATGATGTCCACCACCTACATTGTGAAAAAAAAATAAAACAGAAATAATAATCAAAGTTAGACGTCTGCTGGTCTATTTAGAGTTCAATCAACAGTTTTGAAAAAGAGGAGCACTTGACTTCATGGCTAATTGCTACATGTAGAAAAAAGCTGTCAGCATGTTAATGCAAAAGAAAACTACACATATTGCCAGTCTTTTACAATCTTTTCATTGAGGTCAACAATACAAACTCCTCTTCTAAAAAATATAAATAGATAAATTACATCAATAAATATAAGTAATCAAGTAAAAAAGGGGTCAATGGGTCAGCTGAGTCAGACATTATTCTGTTGACCTTGTTTACTTGACAATTTTGTTGATATTAAAAGTTATTAAGATTTATTTGTCCAATATCACAATTTATTAAAATGTCAAGATGGCCTAATAAAAGCTGAGATACAATAGCATCTCGGCTTTTATCAGCCATCAAGAATATTTTTTATAAATCATATCAGACTCCTAAATCCCAATAATGTATATACACGTATTGTTCTAGAAGCAAATACAAAGCGTTATAGCGTTATGCATGAGCATAAGTAAAGCTACCTTTCCATAAGCAGGAATCCAATACAAATACGATCCGAATCCGAAGTGGTTCCCAGACAGAACAGTTCGTGCAACTCAATTTTATGATTGTGTGTTTCCATTTGTCCGATGCAGGACGGAATTTCACATACGACTGCTAAACGAACACAACACGATTTATGGTTTACTCAGGGAAGCGATTTTTTCAGATGACGGACATGTTCAGAACAAAAGTACTGAATTACATAAATGTTGGCATCTGTCGCAATGTCTCATGCCATTCTGATCTGTGTCATATCAGTGGTTCCCACAAAGGTGGAGTTGGGATGTTGCATGTATTTATATGTGTGGAAAAACAGGCTCCAAGAATTGTGAACGAAAATTGTATTTCCATATTGGGTTTAGATCGTATTCATATCGGATGCGTGCTTATGGAAACGTAAACACCAAACTTTGCCATTCATTAGCCCCTCCACATGAGACACACAGCTAGAACAGCCACTGAAAAATCAACTTACAGTTTTCTACATAGTTTTATGTTTGCTGTAGTAAGCGATTTCATTTTAGAATTTTACATGAAAGAAAACTGCAGTCTACTCCGCTTATAACAAGGTCGGATACAACACAAGTCGGACATAGCAACACTTTCTCAAAGGGCCCAACAGCAGCTTTTCAACGTATATTACTTCGCTTATAACAAACATCAGATATAACAACAAGAAAAATCGGGTCCCCCGGTGATTTGTTATATCCAGAGGTCACTGTATATCATTTGTATCCACCTCATTCTGGATATGTCTGCTTCTGCTTTAACCCATTCAGCCCTGACGCACTACAGCAGGAGATGGGTCGGCCATGATAATTCAAGGGTAGTGCCAGATTAGCTTGGCGCCGTCAGGCGCCAAGCTAATCTGGCACTACCCTTGAATTATCATGGCCGATCCATCTCCTGCAACAGGTGCATAGTCGTTAGATGATGTCTCCAAAATTTGGGAAATACGTGCGTCGGGCTGAATGGGTTAACCCATTACATCCTGAGGCTGATTTTGTAAAAATGTGCTTATTGTCCTATGAAGGCTACATTACATATTTGGAGATAGATCAACTGTTTTAGTTCAAGGGTGGTGCTAGAATAGCTTGGCGCCAGAGTCACCAAGCCATTCTGGCACCACCCTTAAACTATCAGTCAAATTTATTTCATGCAGTGGGTGCATCAGGATGAAAAGGGTTAAAGAGGGCAGTCAAGGCTAGGGGGTCAATTGATATCGTAACGGTCATTTCCGATATCACTTTAGTATGTACTGTTAATAGCCAATCAAACCCTCACATTTCTCTCAAATGAGCAATATAATTGGATATTTTGAACAGGGGTGGCCAAAGTCTGCCCCAAAAAGCTTGCTCGCTGGGAAGCTAAAGGGGGCGGTCCGTGGCGCAGTGGTTAAGGCACCTGCCACCAATGCTAAAGGTGTGAGGTTCGAGACCAGGTTCCGGCGTCGGACTTTTCTCCTCTAGTAAGTGTCACCGTTAATTCGGGCGAACCATAGGGGGTTCTTTGTCCAGGTACTCCGGCTCTTCCTCCCCCTCCCCAATGGTACCAGTTTCAGGCCACTTGATAAATTTCAAATACAAGCGATCAAAATTTCCGAAACCTCAGTAGCTGAACTGACCTTTCGCACCGCGTGAATGTCCTGTGTTTGTCTTGTACTGTGTTAGTCTTCAGAGTGAATGCGTGTGTGTCACGTGAGCGTGCATGTTGGATGTAGTTCGCGGTGCTTTGAGCCGAGTCGCAGAATTGGGAAAAAGCACCTATATAATAACCAGTATTATTATTATTATTATTATTATGCTGGTGTCGCTAGCGTATCAAGAAAGGATGTGCCACATCCTGTACTACGTGTAAAGCCGCAGCCCAAGGCACACTGGAGACCTGTAGATTGTGGCTTTACAATGGCTGTGGCTAGAACAAGACAAAATATATATTACCTCCCGATGATTTCAGACGCTTGCCTCCTTTTCCTTCTCTCTGATCCATTAATGTTTCAAACACAATTTGGAGGATGGGTAGACAGAAGGCCTGTAACAAATTTTCATTTTTTTTCAAATTTAACCCATCCAATGCCAGTGGACGCAGATTGTGTTTCTGAAAACTTTGTAAAGTAACGGCAAAAAACCCTAATCATCCAAGGAACATGGGTATAATATGGTGTCAACAAGAGAAATAGATCTTCATGACCCTCCCAACTGCAAATGCTCATGAAGATCTATGTCTCTTGCAGATGGATCATGTTCAATGTTTCTTGGCATGGAAGACATTAAAACAACACCAAGTCCTAAGGTCGAGTTTGTGTCCTGTAAAGTCTACATTTATACAGATCTGGATACAAATAAATTGATCACGAGGGTACAACAGGCGCCGGGCTTTTGTGGTACCACCATTGAACCATCAGACTGATCATGGCAGTCTTAGGTTGTTAGCTTGGTGCCAATTTGACAAAAGTGGGTCAACTTCCCTATATCTTCAGCAGTAAATCTACCAAGCATGAATCCACTAAATTTCTGCAGATAATGAATTGAAAATAAAGAATATTTTGGTTTTTTTCAAAGGTGATTACAAATTCAAACAGATCTATTAAAATCTGACAAAAACAAAAATAAATTCTCACCCCTGTTTTTCCACTTCCGGTTTCTGCAGCCTGATAAAAAGAAATCAAAATAATGTGTATCAAAGAATTTTACTGACAATGCTAATATTTTAACTTAAAGAAAAATCCAGCGTGGACTCTGGACTGTATCTGGGGAGGGAAAGGGGAGAGAAGGGGGTTGGGGGGAGGGAAGGGGTACAAAGTGCTCCCTTTGGCTGATGGTAGCAGTTTTTGTTGTGATGATTCCTGCAGGAATCATCACGACAAAAACCGCTATCGACGTCCAAAAGGGTTAAGGCGTTAAGGGTTAGTTAGTTATTTGGGTTTAACGCCGAGCAGGCAACTAAGGCCATCTCAGGGCGGAAAAGGGTTAAGGGAGGCAAATGACCAAAAAATATTTTTTTAAACAGCAAAGAGTTAAGGGAGGCAAATGACCAGAAAATATTTTTTTAAACAGCAAATAGTCTCAATGAGATGTCTAGTGTGCAAAACGTCCCCAGCCAAATGATGGTTGTTGCCAGCCCATGCATGGCACAGGCACCTGAAGATCGAGTGCTTGTTGATAATCAAAATATGGTTCCCGCAAGTCAGGCCCAGCTCATGGAACATATTGTAATACCGAGTATGCGTGTTTGGACTGACTCACAGAAACCGTATTTTGTAAATTATTTCAACACACACTTCACACTGGTTTTCTCCATCGTTTAAGAGACAACCAGTGTGCATAGCTGTGAGTAAGCCACCTACAGTCATCGTCCCTGCAGTGGGCAGGTTGTCTTATACGCATCCCAAGTTGATCTGCAAGTATGAATCACTGTACAAAAAGTACACATACCATCAACACGTCTCCTCCACCGAGAATCATAGGAATTGCCTCCGCCTGCACATCTGTAGGTAGACTGCAACACAGAATTGTAGCATTAACCTATTACATCCTGAGACTGATTTTGTAAAATTTGCTTTATGTCCTATGAAGGCTACATTACAGTTTAGGAGATTGATCAACTGTTTTATTCAAGGGTGAACTTTTAACTTTCAAGCAGTAAAAAGGGTTATCTCTTTCAGCCATGACCGACTACAGGTATATAAATTGATCTGAATGAAATCCTAACAAAGAAAACGACACGTACACTCTTAGAAATTGTGCTGTACTTATTTGCAGGGATTTTGTTTGCCTTTTACACGTTTGGCAGTCACCTTTTTGGTCTGGATTAGAAACTGTTCAACCATGAAAGCTGAGACATTATGCCATTGGACTCATATTTGGTTTCTGAAAGCTTTGCTCCTCCAGCGACCAAAATGCCACAGCCGTCCAAGAAACATGAATATACACATTGATCTGCAAGAGGTATAGATCCTCGTTCTTTTCTTTCTTTCTTTTCTCCCTCTCTCTCACTTTCTTATTCTCATGAGCATTATATAATGGAAATTGCTGAGCTATACAAGCGGACTTGGATTGGATTGGCTCGCGAGGGTCTATACCTCTTGCAGCTGGATGGTGTTTACTTTATCTTGCAGGGAAAGGGTTAATACAGATGCAGCATGACTAGAATGAGTTAAAGGGAGATGGGGTGCCAAAACAGGAAGACAACAGATGGCAATGATGTTAACCATCTTAATCCTAAGACCCCATTTCCCAAATTTGGGAGTTGTCACCTGACAAACTATGTACCAGCTGCATGAGATGGATGGACCATAATTCAAGGGTAGTGCCAGATTAGCTTGGCGCATTCAGGCGCCAAGCTAACCGGGCACTATCCTTGAATTATCACAGTCCATCCATCTCCTGCAGTAGGGTCTTGGGGCTAAATGGGTTAATGTATAATCCATGACATCGACTCTCTCGGCACAATCTTACCTCCACTCCATCTCTTCCACAGCCTGTGCAATTTCAGGCATGACACCCATTTCTGTAATGAGAAAAGCAGAAATGGTCAATAAGGCGATCTGCTCCGCAGTGGGCTCTGATTGCTGAAATTTGCCAATACAAATGTTGTTTCTCAAACAAGACTCTTCCACCCTTCTTTTCTCAATCCATGTCCGCCGGAGATGGCCTTAGTTGCCTGCTTGGCGTTAAATTCAAATAACTAACTAACTAACTCAATCCATGTGATTAGGCACACACATATCAGAGATTTTCCACCAACTTTTCAGCATAATGGAAGAAACTCCCCTACAAACAAAAGAGAAGAAGAGCAGAAAAAAAATTTCATTTTACAATATTTCAACTTCATAATGTAAAAAGTGTTTATAAAGTAGTAATGCGATCTGTTACTCTTTACTGCCTGGAACAGGTCACTTTAACTCATTCAGCCCGGCGCATGCATTTCCCAAATTTTTGGAGGCGTCATCTAACGACTATGCACCTGTTGCAGGAGATGGATCGACCATAATAGTTCAAGGGCAGTGCCACATTAGCTTGGCGCCGACAGGCGCCAAGGTAATCTGGCACTGCCCTTGAATTATCATGGTCGACCCATCTCCTGCTGTAGTGCATCAGGACTGAATGGGTTAAGGAAAATCTTTCATCCACTTTAGCTTACAGCCATTATGTTTAGCTAAATGCAGCCCCCAACACAAGATACAAGTTTAGTTGAAGGGTTGTGCCAGAATGGCTTGACGGATGTAGGCACCCAGCTACTCTCTCACCACCCTTGAACTTTCATGAGCGACAGCTGTACTGCAGTCTTCGGGGGGGGGGCAGCTCCCGAATGTTGGGATTTTGTTGACCGCAAGACTTGAATGTATTAAACCATTCAGCCCCAACGCACTTCAGCAGGAGATGGATCAAACATGATAATTCACTTGGCATCAACACAGGCGCCAAGCAAATCTGGCACCACCTTTCAATTACCGTGGTCACTTCATCTCTTCCAACTGGTACATAGTCGCTGGTTGGCAACTACAAAATTAGTGTGGGCAATGCGGCCATGGGGTTCTATCTATCTATCTATCTATATCCCGTAGTCTTGCCGCCCATTGGGGCACCACTGATGACTTGGCAACCAGCTCCCTCCATTCCTCTCTGTTCTCTGCCATTCTTAGCGTATCACCCAGCCTCAGTCCTGTCCACTCTGAGATATTGCCCTCCCATCTCTTCCTCTGTCTTCCTCGCACAGTGCCTTGCAGGATTGTTTTGGCAAGCCCTGCTGAATGCGTGACATGCCCATACCATTTCAGTTTGCGTTTTTTCACAATAGCTAATAGGTCTTCATAGGGCCCGATGGCTTGTCTGATTCTGCTTCCCACTTCCTCATTCGTGATGTGATCTCTGTATGAAATGCCAAGCAGCCTTCAAAAACATCTCATTTCAGTGGCTTGTATGATCCTTTCAAGCTCTACTGTGAGGGTCCATGACTCGCAGGCATACAAGAACACTGAGATGACTAAGGAGCGCATCAGTCTGACCTTGGAGCAGAGCGTGATGTTTCTGTCCTTCCATATGGTCTTCAATCTTGTCAGTGCTGTTGTTGTCTGCGCAATCCTGGACAGTATTTCTGGTTTTGATCCTTCATCTGTCACAATGGCTCCTAAGTATTTGAATTTATTTACTGTTTCTAGTTTTTGGCTTCCAATCATGACATCAGTGCCAATGCCACTGGTGTTATTTGTCATCAGTTTGGTCTTCTCTGCACTGATTTCCATCCCATACGCAATGGCTGTACTTATCCAGCTTTTCCACCAGCTGAGCTAGCTCCTTTTCTGTTCCTGCAAGGCCATCAATGTCGTCTGCAAAGCGCAAGTTTGTGATTGTTCTGTCTCCAATACTGACAGTTCCTTCATGATCTTTCAGAGCGTCTGTCATGATTCTTTCCAGTAAGATGTTGAAAAGAGTAGGTGAGAGCAAGCAGCCTTGTCCGACTCCAACTGTAGTCCGAAACCAGTTTCCTATTTTGCCGTTAAAGCAGACTGCGCTAGTGGCCTTGTTGTAAAGGTTTGCTATGACTTTGATCAGGTTGGCATTGATGTTGTATAGCTTCATGGTGGACCAAAGGGCTGCATGTCACACCCTGTCAAACGCTTTCTTAAAATCCACAAAGACATGATAGAGGTCTCACATAGAACTCTCAGGTTGAAGATCTGCTCAGTTGTGCTGCGCCCTGGTCTGAAGCCTGCCTGTTCCTCAGCTATGATTTCCTCTGCCTGTGGCTTCAGCCTGTTTAGTAGGACCTTTAACATGACTTTGCTTGGGTGGCATGTAAGACTGATCGTGAGATAATTCTGGCATTGATGTAAGTTGCCTTTTTTGGGGAGAGTTATTATAAGTGATTGGGTCCATGGTGTGGGCCAATCCCCTGACTGCCAGATCTTATTGCAGATTGTTAGTAAGGCGCTTATCATGTCTTCTCCCCCTTCTTGGACTAGTTCTGCAGGGATGTTGTCTGCTCCTGCTGCCTTCCCTTTTTTCAGCGACTTCACTGCAGCCTCTACTTCTTCTCGGAGGATGGGATAGTTGCCATTGTTGGTCACGGGTGGGTTGGCAAGTATGCCTGGGTCCCCTGTAGCTCGGTGGTTGTACAACTCTGAGCAGTACTCTGTTCATCTCTTCAGTATGTCTTGGTCTTCCGTAAGACAGTTCCCTTCACTATCTTGAATGATCGAGGAGCGTCCTTGTTTTACACTGGTCAGGTCTTTCACCAGCTGGTATGCTTTTTTGCTATTATTTTTGTTCAGATTTTCTTCTACGTGTTTACACTGATCTTCAATCCACTTATTCTTTGCCATAGGGTTAAATGGGTTTAAATAATGCTGGATCCAGCTCACCATGCTGGGCCCTAGCTGATGTCGATTTGTTTCCCTGATGCTTCTTTGATGGAGGTACCAGACGGGCTCCACACAGCCCTGTCAGTTACTTTATATGGTTGCCACGCACTCATATATTATATCGTTGCCACACACTCATATTATTTTTTTCCCTTCCCACACTGCATCTTGTATCTTGTGTTGGGGCTGCATTTAGCTAAACATCAGTGGCATCCTCTGAAGACAACCATTTTACTTTAACAGAAGTATCTGTCACTTAAATTAGGGGTGGCTACGTGTATATATATATATTTCCTAAGTTTTTTTTTTACGGGAGAGGGTTGGTATTAACTATTATGAGGAAAGGGGTGGGAACTGAAGGTGGCTGGGCAGGGGGTGGTGAAGATGGTTGAATGGGAAAGACTGCAGCCTTACCACTGTGAACTGTCACTTAAATTACACGTGGCTGAGTGCACATATATATGAAATGGAGGCAGGGCGCAGGAGGAGGTGATGAAGATATAAGATGATTGAAAGGGAAATAAGCACTGACGAATGCGCGTGCACACACAACCCACTGTGACAAACATATCGTACGTAATGCGGGAGCCCAAAATATGGCATGTCTGGCACTTCTGAGACTAATTTATTAACTTGGAAGAATACAGAAACTGACTAAAACACGTGTCAGTAAACTGCAACTCTTTTTGATTTTCTCAGTCAAAGGTGAAAAGTACACGATAGTCTGACAATTTATAAACTCTTTCTATTGATATATAGTTCAGTTATAACTACAAGCACAGTGAATTACCTTCAAACGCAGTCATTTTGCCGGTCAGATGATGATGAGAAAGTGCAGACGCCAAAAACAGACGACGAATTGTTATTCTTAAATGGTCCAATTCCCAAATGATAAACCACTTTGGAATTGAAGTCGAATGTAAGAGAGTTGTCGGTGGCTCAAAGCATACCTAATCTTCCAAGGGCTGGGTGCACAACAGCCTTCTAAATTAAAAGCATTTTAAAGTTAAAATCGGTTTAGTTAACAGATGTTTTAAAACACTTTTAAAACTGGCGCACGTTTCTAAAAAAAGTTAACGTTTTAGGCTAAAAATTGTGTACCACACTACGTCACCGATATATAAATAGACTGTATCCTTGAATTTCCCCCATACCCTAGTAGGTCTGGGGACAGTAAATTGGAAATAATAAATGAATGTTCCTTAAATAGTACATTCGCAGTAAAGATTTATAATCACTAGTATGGAGAGAAAATCCCAATGAAAAAAGAAACACAATTAGCAAAGACAGTTACACCACAATTTATTAATATTTATGCCTGTTCAGAATATGTATACAAACAATTACACAATTTGCAACTTATTTTTTTCTGATAATGAGGATGCAGCTGAAGGTATGACATGAAACAATAGCTGACAAACTGAAAGTTCGTTTAAAAAAATAAAAATTTAAAAAAATTTAAAAATTAAAAAAAAAAGTACTAACACCTATAAGATTAACGTCAATTAACTTTATTGCGTCAAAACACGTCAGTTCCATTCCCCCAAGATGGCTGCTCGAAGTCCAGCGGAGACTAGTTTCCACACACCAAAACAACAACAAAAACAACAACAATTGTTCCTTGGCAGAGGAAGCAATCCTGCTGGAGGAATATGGAAATAATTAAATATGTGCAGCACAATAACAACAAGCAAGAAACCTAAAAGAAAAAACAAACGGAAAGGCTGTGGCTCAAACCACGCCAATCGTGGTTACAAAGTGACATTTTTAGTGCGTGCCTTACCGACTGCGCTATTGTTGCATAGATGGTAATCGAGTTTATTATAATTATATACAAAGTCAGGTTGTGTTACGGCCGGCTGACCCCCCTCTGCCACAACTCTCCGACAGTATTTCACTTCCCATGCCAAGGCTTTTCAGCCCTTCTCATTAAATCTCAAATGCTGAAACTGATGTTGTTCGTTGTATTCCATCTTAGGGTGCAATGATCTCTATTTTCTGCGCTGATGTTGTCGAATTCAATAAAGGCGGCGGCTGATTCAAAATGGCGCCCATTCAGGGTCCACATGTACTCAGTTTTAAAAGCGTTTTAGCGCATTTAGAATAGCTCCGAGCACTTCTAAAGTTACAAGCGAAAATCATCGCTAGAACAGTGTTAAAACTTCCATGCACCGCATCTAAGTGCGCTAAGCACGACTTTTAAAAACAATTTTTAATTTTCACTTTTAAAACTGTTTTAAGAGTTAGAAGACAGGGGACGGGTGTACAACAGCCTTCTAAATTTAAAGCATTATAAGGTTAAAATCATTTTAGTTAACAGAGGTATTAAAACAGTTTTGAAACTGGTGCACGAACATGTTTCTAAAAAATGTTAACGTTTTAGCTAAAAATTGTCTACCGCACTAGATCACCGATAGATAAATAGACTGAGAGGGGGTTCCTTGAATAGTTCATTTGCAGTAAAGATTTATAATAACCAGTATGGAGAGAAAATCCCAATGAAAAAGAAACACGATTAGCAAAGACAGTTACACCACAATTTATTAATATTTAGGCTTGTTCAAAATATCTATACAAACAAGTACACAATAATTATTTGCAACATATTTTTTTCTGATAATGAGGATGCAACTGAAGGTATGACGTGAAACAATAGCTGACGAAATGAAAGTTCATTAAAAAATATATATATATAAAAAAAAGAACTAACACCTATAATATTGACGTCAATTAACGTTATTGCATCAAAACACATCAGTTCCATTCCAAGATGGCTGCTCCAAGTCCCGCGGAGACTATTTCCACACACACACACACAAGCACAATTTTTTTTTAAATCCTGGGCAGAGGAAGCAGTCTTGCTGGAGGAATATAGAAATAATTAAATATGTGCAGCACAATAACAACAAACAAAAAAACCAAAAAAAAAAAAACAGATAGGTTGTGGCTTGAAACACGCTAGTCATGCTTTCAAAAGAGGCAGTTTTTAACGGGTGCCTTACCGACTGCGCTATTGTTGCATTGATAATAATGAAGTATATTATAATTATATACGAAGTCAGGTTGTGTTATGCCGGCTGATCTCTCTGACAATATTTCACTTCTCAAGGCTTTTCAGCCCTTCTCAGTAAATCTCCAACGCTGAAACCGATGTTGTACATCGTTGTATTCCGACATATGATGCAACGATATCTCTTTTCTTCCCTGATGTTGTTGAATTGCCAGAATGAAGCAGCTTATTCCAAATGGCGCCCACTGATTCAGTTTTAAAAGCATTTTAGCACGTTTAGAATACCTACGAGCACTTCTAAAAGTTACAACCGAAAATCGTCGCTAAAAAAGTGTTAAAACTTCCGTGCACCGCATCTAAGCATGCTAAGCAGGATTTTTAAAAACGATTTTTAATTTTCACTTTTAAAACTGTTTTAAGAGTTAGAAGCCTGTCGCCGTGCACTGCATCTAAGTGTGCTAAATATGGTTTTTACAAAACGTTTGTAAATTTTCACTTTTAACACTGTTTTAAGAGTTAGAAGGCTGTTGTGCGCCCAGCCCCATTTAAAAATTGTGCTTAGCCACTTAGATGCGGTGCACGGAAGTTTTAACACTGTTTTAGCGACGATTTTCACGTGTAACGTTAGAAGTGCTCGGAGCTATTCTAAACATGCTAAAACACTTTTAAAACTGAAAGGACGCAGAATGGGCTCCATTCTGAATGAGCCGCTTCATTGAATTTGACAACATCAGCAGGAAAAAAAGGAGAGATCGCTGCATCCTGTGATGGAATACAATGCCTCGGACGAACAACATCGGTTTCAGCGTTTGAGATTTACTGAGCACTGAAAAGCCTTGGGAAGTGGAATATCGTCGGAGAGATCGGCAGTGGTCAGCCGGCATAAAGTTCACAACCTGACTTTGTATATAATTATAATAAGCTCGATTACCATCCATGATCAATGTCACAATAGCGCTGTCGGTAAGGAGTACATTAAAAAATGTCACTTTTGTAACCATGACTGGCGTGGCTGGAGCCACAGCCTTTCCGTTTGTTTCTTCTTTTAGTTTTCTTGTTTGTTTGTTGTTATTGTGCTGCATGTATTAATTGTTTGCATATTCCTCCAGCAGGACTGCTTCCTTTGCCGAGAATTTTTTTTTTTTTTTTTTTTTGGAATGAAATAGTCTCCACCGGACTTGGAGCAGCCATCTTGGAATGGAACTGACCTGTTTTGACACAATAACGTTAATTGATGTCAATCTTATAAGTGTTAGTTCTTTTTCTTTAACAAACTTTCAGTTCGTCATCTATTGTTTCACGTCATACCTTCAGTTGCATCCTCATTATCAGAAAAATAAGTTGCAAATTGTGTAATTGTTTGTATATTCTGAATAGGCCTAAATAATAATAAACTGTGGTGCAACTGTACAGCTGTCTTTGCTAATCGTGTTTCTTTTATTTCTTCGGGATTTTCTCTCTATACTAGTGATTATAAATCTTTACAGCTAATAAACTATTCAAGTCTATTTATATATCGGTGACGTAGTGCAGTAGACCCAGCAATTTTTAGCTGAAACGTTAACTTTCTTTAGAAACGTGTCTTGCACCAATTTTAAAAGCGTTTTAAAACCTATGTTAACTAAAACGATTTTTACCTTAAAATGCTTTAATTTAGAAGGCTGTTGTGCACCCGGTCCTGTCGTGCACCGCATCTAAGTGCGCTAAACACGATTTTTACAAAAGGTTTGTACAGTTTTCACTTTTAAAACGGTTTTAACACTTAGAAGGCTGTTGTGCACCCGGCCCCAGGAGACCAAGAGAACAGATTATAATGAGCCACATTCTGATACAGTGTCCATAACTGAGTGGCAAATGTGATTACGAGAGCCGATTCAAATGTCCGAGACGTCATCAGGGGACACTTGATTTGGGTCAAGTAATCGCATCTCAATCAATCTTTAGTCATCCGGGCGGAAGCCGCGGGCCGCATACGGACCGACTTGGCTCAATATAATTCAAGTTATGCACCCAGACTAAAACAAACATTACCTCGAGTCCTCAGGAAATTGCGACTCAGTGATTACGGTGTTCAGACAAAACACTGGCAGACGCCGGACTGTATATCGGACTGTGTCGACTCCAGTGTGCAACTTCGCCTCGACGGTGACTGTATCTACTAGAGCTTTCTATGATAATCAGTCGAAAGCCGTGTTGTTGAGTAATTTCTGCTTGTAATTACACCAAGGATGATGACGAGAAATGCCAGCAGGTTTGTCTATTTAGTCTTTTTCTTGGGTTATCGCGGTGTGAGACTGATGTAGCCGACTTCGGCATCAGTTGCTGCTATTTGTTTTCCTTTCGCCAGTTTGCTTGTACTAATCAGGGAGCCGAAAGAAATCCGCTCGAGAATACGCGGCACTATAGCCGGACCTGTGGCCCTCCGTAGACGGGACTGCCCCCCCCCCCCCCCCCCTTTCCCGGCGGGTTCTAACGGCAAGTTTCAAAGTTGGTTTTTGTGATCAAATGCTTTTACCGTTGTAAAATAAAGGTTCACTGATTGTTCATTGTTCTCCCTACCCCAGGGTGGATCGGGAGGGGGGAGGGGGTCCAGAGGTTCCCGCGGGAACCCCCCACCCCCCACCCCCGACCCAAATTTTGTTTAAAAATGCTATAACAAAGTCTCTTTTGGGGGTGTTTGGAAACCCCCCCCCCCCCCAATTTTTTTTAAAAATGCTATAACAAAGTCTCTTTTTGGGGCCGAATGTCAGTAATGACGTGCAATCTATTTTATCTCAAACATCTTGTTGATAAAATGGCGGGAGCTACATTTAAAATCTCTCACATTGCGGTAGCTGTAATTGACTACAGCCATATCAGTTTATGGTGGATTAAGCTTGCCAGGAAGGAAACATGTTTCGTACCATCCTTTCGTTTTAACAGACGCTTTAGTTTTACAAAATACAGCACGGAAAGAGAGGCTGTCTTAGCGGTACGCTAGTCTCTCTCTCTCTCTCTCTCTCTCTCTCTCTTTCATTTTAAATAAGCGTTTGACTGATTGGTCCGAAAGTCAGAAGTGGAGGCTGGGTTCAGAAGAGATCACTCTACTATTGATCACATCTTCACTCTATTTTCTATGATTCAAAGATATTTTACCCGCAATAAAAAAAAATTGTACTTTGCTTTTATAGATTTTCAGAAAGCTTTTGACTATATTCATTCAGTCCTCTCTGTGCCGTCTGGTGCTTGAGGCGACGGCAAGGGAGCGCCACTTTTGTCTGTCAGCTGCTATTTTGGGTGCTGTTTGCAGAGTAAGGCCTCTGTTCTTGAGCTCTCGCTCCACGGTTCGGCGCCACGTCTCCTTTGGTCGCCCACGGTTTCTCTTCCCCTGTGGTGTCCATCTCAGTGCCACCCTTGGTAATGAGTCAGGTGACATTCTGCAAACGTGGCCTAGCCATCTCCATCTCCGTGTGGCGATGGTTTCAGCGATGCTGTCTGCGCCTGCTCTCTTCCGTAGTTCCTCGTTTGTAATCATGTTTGGCCAGAAGACCTTCATGATCCGTCGCAGGCACTTGTTCTGGAAGACATCCAGCTTGCGTTCCGTAGCGGTAGTGGATTTCCAGCATTCTGACCCATATAGAAGGACACTCAGCACGTTGCTCTTAAAAATACGGAGCTTGGTGTGGATGCTCAGGCTTGTGGTCCTCCAGATGGGTTTCAGCATTGCGAAGGCTTGGTTGGCTTTGCTGATTCTTGTGGTGATCTCCCTTGTGCAGTCTCCATCTGTGGTAACCTTGCTGCCCAGGTACGTGAACTCGTCCACCTCTTGCAGAGGTTGGTCATTGATGGTGATTGGGTCGCCCACTATGGTGTTCTTCCTCATGACTTGAGTCTTCCTAATGTTGACCCCGAGACCTATGGAGCTTGCTGACTGTGTCAACTGTTGTGTCTTCTGTTGCATGTCCTGGTTTCTGCTTGCCAGCAGCCCGATATCATCGGCGTAGTCGAGGTCATCCAGCATTGAGGTCAGCGTCCACTGAATTCCCTGCCTCCTTCCCTCTGTGGTGCGGCGCATGATCCAATCAATTGCCATTGAGAATAGGATTGGCGAAAGAATACATCCTTGTTTCACTCCGGTTTCCACCTTAAACGGTTCGGTGAGCTGGTTGTTGTGGACGACTCTGCACTCAAAATTCTTGTACAGGGACCTGATGACGATGACAAGTTTCTGGGGGATTCCATAGTATCGCAGGATTTTCCAAAGGGAGTCTCGATGCAGACTGTCGAAGGCCTTTGACTATATATCACGTTCTAAATTATGGGCAGTTCTTAAGAAAAGGGGCGTTAATGGCAGGACTGATGCTGCAGGCATTTCAAAACATGTACAAGGTGGTTAAAGCTCGTGTAAGGTGCGGCCAAAGTGTGATTGATCTCTTCCTCTGCCCCAGAGGCTTGAAACAGGGGGAGATAACCTCGCCCGCACTTTTCTCCTTGTTTTTTTTTTTAACGAAATTGCCGCTGAAATGAATAATGGAAAACATGATGTTCAGCTTCTCCCAGACTTAGTTGAAGTTTTTATTTTATTGTTTGCAGATGACGTAGTACTTGTGTCAGACACGCCACGTGGTCTGCAAAATCAGCTTGATATGTTGATTAGAAATGCTGAAGCGAAAGGACTTATCTGTTAACCTGGCCAAGTCAAACATTGTTGTCTTTCGTAAAGCCTCCGGGAGGGTACTTACCACGCAGAGAGACGTGGCTTATTATAGGTACACAAGTGTCAGTAGTTAATGCTTATAAATATCTAGGATTGTAGGATTGTATTTTTCTACCCGACTGTCATTTTCCAGAGCTTTTGGTGATATTTTGATATTTGTACTAGAGCACGGAGGGGCACTATAGAAATATTTAAGATCTTGTGGAAGACTGGGGACTTTTCCCCAACCATATTTTTCAAGCTGTTTGATTGCCAGATTATTGTTGTACGCTTCAGAGGTATGGCCGGGTCTGTACAGGCACGAAGAGATTGAGAAATTACATCTCTTTGCACTCAAAAAGCTGCTTAAAGTAAGTCCACGAACACCAAATGGTTTATGGTGAAACCGGGCGATATCCACTGTACATCTCTGCCAGGTTTAGCTGTCTAAGATATTGGTTTTGTCTGTTACAAATGGAGCCTCACAGACTTCCTTCTAAAGCGTACAAAATGTTGCTAGCTTTACAAAATAGTGGAAAAGACTGTTGGGTCACTCGTGTTCATGATGAACTGTACCGGTATGGTTTTGGTTTTGTATGGGAAAACCATGGTGTTGGCAATGTTGACAGGTTTCTGCTAGAATACAAAGAAAGATTGATTGATTCGTTTGGGCAGGTCTGGCATAGTCACTTGGCAGACAGTCCACGGTTCAATGTGTATAAGCATTTTAAAGCATCTTTATATTTAGAAACCTACTTCTTTGATATTCACAATAAACAGTTACGGACCTTCTTATACGGTTTAGAATTGGGGCTTCAGAAATTAATACGCACAAAATTCAGATATACTAATGATACCAATTTGGCCTTTTCTTGTCCATTATGCAACTGCCGATTTGAGAACGAAGAGAATTTTTTGTTTCATTGCAAATCACTTGAAGACCTTAGACAAAAGTTTATTCCTACTAAATACACCCTTTATGCCAAATATGGTTCCCTTAGTCGTCTGCTTAATGACAGAGAGACGGTGCAGAATGTTGCCCGATTCATTTATTACAGTTTCAAACGCCGCCGTGAGGTCCGCTGATATTTGTGTGGCTCACGGGCTTGCCAACACTGCCCTATTTTGAAAAACGCAGCTGGTGCATTCTTGGCAAAAATGAACTTGCTTCGTTTTTCATGACGCAGCATGAAAAACGCATGGAGTGTGTGCACAACTTATTTGCAATTTGTAATTTGTTGTTGTTGTTGTTGTTGTACGTTTTACCAGAGTTTTCATGTGATGGGCCGATGGCCTAAACAATAAAATGATTGAGTCTTGACTCTCTCTCAGTCTCTCTCTCTCTCTCTCTCTCTCTGTGTGTGTGTGTGTGTGTGTGTGTGTGTGTGTGTGTGTGTGTGTGTGTGTGTGTGTGTGTGTGTGTGTGTGTGTGTGTGTGTGTGTGTGTGTGTGTGTGTGTGTGTGTATCTCTTACGCATTCTGAATACACGAAACAAAAACCAATGATATCCGTTCTGAAACAATCGCCAAACACATAACAAAATTAAACAGTTCAACGAGTGGGATTCCTCAGTGGGATTTCATCGTGTGTATGAGGAAATGCAGATTTGGCCATTGTTTTAAGCCGATAGGCGTTTTTTGTTTGGATATATATCTATGATTGAAATCAGTCGTCGAGCCGTGTAACTGACACCAGAGACATTTTATTACCGACTGACAAGCAACTCTGTACAGTTACAAGATATACTAAACTGCGATCATGAAATAATGACCCAAATTAAATGAAATAGTCCTAAAACCTTGCCAGAAGGGGCAACAAAAAAATCGGTTCAGCGTAATTATATACTGACGAGCAAACGAAACGCGACATTTTTGGAATCATCGGAAACTCTTTCTTTTGCTCGTTAGTATACTATGAATCGCAGCGGCTTTGCCCAAGACGTCAGTCTTGGTGTGCGACGGACCGGACTTGCACAAGCATACGTCAAACGCCCACACTGCATGTGTCACCATTTCACTTTCTCTCACCCGTGCTCTTCTTTGTAGTGGAGATACTAGGTCTATTATTACAGGCTTGTTCGCGGGCGACCGTCAGATGTTTAGAGGCCAGTAGCGGTGACGCCCGTCTGCCCGACTCCGAAAACCTTCTGGAGGCTCGCCTCATCTGTCGGTCGTCTACAAACGTTTCCGCCGCCTGCGCGATGATGTTCTTCGGTCTGTGGTCCAGTGTGCCGAGCGTGGTTTTATGCGGTAGGATGGAGTTTGGCCCTCGTATCAACATGTAGTTATTGGCAACGGCGCTTAAGTAATTTAGAGGATTGTCCCTTCCGTGCGAGGCTCGTGCAGCTTTGGACGACCTGTGCTGAGACTCACGAGACAAGGCAGACTCACGAGAGAGGGCCTTCATGCCGGCTGCGGATCCTCTAGGGTCGCTGGATGTATCTGGAGAATTCCTCAAGCTAAAACCGGAAAACCTAGAGGCCTTTCCCATGTGAGTGTGAAAGGCTGCCAAGGAATCTTTAAGAACCATCTCGTGTGTGAGGGGCGAATCTGGAATAGTCGCACCCATGCCGGACAATCTGTGTTCTGCACTCGGCGGTGCCGACGCCCCTGTAGACAGGGAAGGCCTTCGAGACGGGAGCCGCGCTGGTTCTTGAGCTGCCCGTGTTAGCACTGCACTCCTTAAAGCTTTGAACTCTGGTGCCTCGCCCTGACTTGTGGTGGAGTTTCTTGGAGTGGAGGGGCTGAAAGATGAAGGGAAGTCGGGCCGAGGCAGTGGCTTGTCCGAGAACGCTGACTCTCCTGTTCTGTCTCGGCTGATCAACGTCCACGGTTCTACCACTTCTGCTGATTTTCGTTTGCGGGTCGGCGTTGACCTCGGCAATGAATTTTCTCCTATGGACACTAGCCGTTCTCTCTCCACTGGTGGCTGCTTGGTGCCTTCTGAGGAGTTTGAGCGTGTTTCTGAGTATAGCACGCGATCTGAGCCTTTTGGTCCTGCTTCTGACAGTTTTGCACGATCTGAGGCATTTGGCGGTGCTGCCGACTCTTTTACACGATCTGGGGCGTTTGGCGGTGTTTTAAGCGGTTTCAACCCTTCGTTCATGCAGCCACCGGTATTATATAGAGTACCAGTGGCAGCTTGCGCCACAGGATTAAAACGATCTGTCGGCAAATGACGCGTGTCAGACTCTTTAGCACGATCCGCCGGCCCAGAGCGTGTTTTTGATTTTGTTTGTGGTAGAGGTCCCTTCTTTCGCTCGTATGATTGTGGCGGCTGCCGTGTAACAGCCGATGGTTGTGACCTTGGTGTTTGTGTGTATTGATCATCAGTCCCGTATGCCGCAACCTTGGCCGCTGACTGCAGCAGATGCAGAGCCATCGTGGAGTAGGTCATCTCCATAGGACTGCCCACGCGAAACCTCTCCTCCGCTTTCCAAGATCTCGGTGACCGTGGCTGCGTTTGCTGAGTTGAATGAGGCATCTGAATAATGACGTCTGCCCGAGCGGCAGTTCTTTTACCTCTGTCGCCTATTCCAGCTCCAGGGTCTTTTCTTTCATCGACTGTACGTTTTCCTTGCGGCAAAGCCCGACGTCCTCGCGAACTTTCTGTTTTCTTGTCACTGACCGTGCTCATTCCCCTCTTGCCTAATAATTCTTCTTCCTGTGACCCCAATCCGGTCTCACCAAGCGCTGTGGCCCAGGAAAAAGATTCATATGACAGAGAGGCGGCCGGTTTTTGGTCCGTGGTGTAGCGCGTGTCCGCGCTATGTTGAAACAGTGCCGATGCTTGTGCGGCCTCAGACGACGAGGACGAAGAAGAAGACATTTCCATGTCCAGCAGATGGCTGGACGAGCGTTTCAGGCATGTCATAAGAGAGGTGGCCGGTTTTGGGCTCGTGATGTGGCGCGAGTCCGCGCTACGCTGAAACAGTGCCGATGCTTGTGCGGCCTCAGACAACGAGGACGAAGAAGAAGACATCTCCATGTCTAGCAGATGGCTGGACGAGCGTTTCAGGCATGTCATAAGAGAGGTGGCCGGTTTTGGGCTCGTGATGTGGCGCGAGTCCGCGCTACGCTGAAACAGTGCCGATGCTTGTGCGGCCTCAGACAACGAGGACGAAGAAGAAGACATCTCCATGTCTAGCAGATGGCTGGACGAGCGTTTCAGGCATGTCATAAGAGAGGTGGCCGGTTTGGGGCTCGTGAAGTGGCGCGTATCCGCGCTACGTTGAAACAGTGCCGATGCTTGTGCGGCCTCAGACAACAAAGTCGAAGAAGAAGGCATCGCCATGTCCAGCAGATGGCTGGATGCGCTTTTCAGACATTTCACAAAGGAACTCAGGGTGAACCGTTCAGCCATGACCTTTGCTGGCTTTACTGGCTGTACCTCCTTTACATCAACCTCACTAGAACTGCTGGACTCGGAGGAACAGGAGCCCTCGACCTCTATGTCCAGAAGGTGGTCTGAAGAAACTATGCCCTCAGGCACCGAAAATCTCAGTAAAGCCTGACGCTCGGGCGTGGGCACAGCGATGTCTGTAAGGTCCCGGCACGCCTCTTGCACCCGGTCCATCAGCAGCTCGAACAATTTGTTACGCCCGCCCTCGCGCGGTATGAGGATCACCTCCGACAGGGCTCGCTGCAACGCGACTCTATCCTCATGCAGATTGGTAAGTAAGTTATTCACTGCTTCTTTAGCCATGCAGGTCAGCGTAGTAGTGTCGGCTACGTGAGGTCTCTCCTTCTGCAACAGCTCCCTAGAGCGTAATGGACTTTTCAGGCGGAGAAAGGCGGAAGCTATAGACCTGACGGACATCGTGCCGCGCTTGAGCTCCGCCTCGCCGTCCCTCGGCATCATCTTATCAGACTGCTTGAGGTGGCGGTACACAAGGCTGCTGGCCCCCTCCACGGACAGTTGTTTCCTGAGAAGGTTCTCAGAGTCCTTCAACGCGCTCTTAAAGTCCTTCATGGACATAATGCTCATAACTGCGTCAGACATCAGTCCCTTCTTTTTCCGCTTTGCCCTTCCTCGGCCTCTGCCTCTAACCCAGCCTTTTTTCTTGTACGGCCTGGCGCGCATCAAGTCCTCCAGGTGGGATGTCAGCCGCTTTTTGGCGATCTGGAACTGCACAACAACAACAATTCCACACTTCAACGCTTTGGTTGTCGGTAGCGATTTGCGTCTGCAGGAATCTCCGAAAAGCGCTACTTTCAGACGATAAGTTAATATGTACGCTCATCTGATTTTGGGCCGAACAGCTTTAGAGCTGTAAGGTCCAAAATCCCAGACACATTCCTAACGCGTTTTCCCCCTCAGGATCGTCAGCAGTGTGTGAGGCACCCAACATGGACAACTATCAGACATCATTAGGACCCCCGCCTACCGCCCCCCCCCCCTCCCACACACACACACACCCCATACCCCAATACCCCGCCGTGAGATAGCCTTAGTCTCCTGTTCGGCGTTAACTCATTCAGCCCCGACACATCACAGCAAAATATGGATCCAGCATGATAGTTCAAGGGTGGTGCCAGAATAGCTTGGCGCCCATAGGCTGGATCTGTCTCTAGAGTTGTAATACAGTCCCTTCAGAGGGCAACTTCAACATTTGGAGATGTCGGGCCTGGGGCAGAATGTGGTAAACACTAATAACTAACCAACTTCTGCAGGGACGGATTGGGGGAGGGGGGGTGTTCCAGGGGTTCCGCCCCCCCCCCCCCCCGACCCAACAAAATTCTTTAAAATGCCCCTGTTTTGGTGTGTATTGTGTATGACCCCCCCCCCCCACCCCCACCCCCCGGCCAACCCAACGAAATCCTTTAAAAGGCCCCTTTTGGGGGTGGGGGTGTTTGACCCCCCCCCACCCCCACCCCCCACCCCCCGACGTGGAGGAAGCTGTGAACCTGAGGAAGCTATGCACAGCCGTGCGCGGGCCCATTGCGGCCGTCGTGGGCGCCTTGACCTATACTTACTGGGTCCCCCACCCCCACCCCCCCCACCCCCCCACCACCACCCGACTCCTCTTTTTTTTCCTCATTCATGACCTGCATGTCCAGCGCGTCGTCTTCCTCAATCTTCAGCACGACGAACTGCCTGATGGGATATCCCTGGGCCAGGAGCACTCTGACAGCAACGTCCTCCGAGGTACTTGTCAGCACGGTGTTACTCAAGTGAGACAGAGGAACTGTTGGGAATATAGCGCGCAGCCTGCACACGGCCTCTGTGAAAAACTGGGGCAGCGTTGTCATCCTAACCTTGGCCACAAACCTTTCAATAAATCATCATCATCATCATTATCATCATCATCTCATCATCATGAATAAATTATAAGTGATCAGGGAACAAACAACGCATTCAACCCCTTAACCACCCAGAAAAGATGAGTCCAAACCAAGTGCAAGTGACATGTAGCTCGTAGACCAAGCTCAAACTAAAGTATTGCGCTTTTGGTCCTGTCTATGTAAATTTCGCATATGACTCGTGGCTTGGCATGGCGCTAAACGAAAGAGATATTAAAAGAAAGGAAGGACTGAACCAAAATGTTACCTTCCTGGCGCTTCTATGCCGCCATGAACTACGCAGAAGGCTCTAGTCAAAGCGCAAGCCACATGCAGCTACTGCGATGTTAACTCATTCGAGACGTGCCGCCTCCGGATACGCGGCATAAGCCGCGTATCCGGAGGCGGCACGTCTCGAATGAGTTAAAGACTTCCGAGCTCCCACCATTTTGCCCACAAGATTTTGGGATAAATATATTGCAGGTCATTAGTACACAATGACGGTAACAAGAAAACATTTACGTTGCTTGACAGCAAGATGACGTCATATTCTTGTAGTATATAATGTCTTTGACGTCGCACTCTTGTAGTAATATTTATGATTCTTTCAAAACTCTGTGCTCCTTGAGAGGGCGCGCTCTTTACAGGAAGCCAATAAATAAATAATAAAAATAATAAGTAATTATGCACCACCAGCTAAATCTTTTTCCCAAGGCACCCTGCTGCGGAGATACATCACGTGTTCAAAATGGAGATTTGTTTTTGTTTTTGTTTTTGTCTAACGACGAATGATGATTCACCCCAAGAAATTGATGCGCTCACGTTGCAGTGTGCGCCGTTACATCTACAGTGAACTTAGCCTTCAATTTCCGACAGCGTGAGGATCTAATACAAGTTATTGGTCGCCAGGGTTTGCTACACGGACCCTTGTAGGCCAGAGAGAGGTCAAAGGAACCAGTGTACCCCGAAAGCCGAAGGCCTGAGGGGTACAAAGGCTCCTTTGACCTCCCGAAAGCCTACAAGGGTCCGTGCAGCAAGCCCCTGCAACCAGTAACGTATTTGTTTTCATTCCTCTACTACTCATTTCCGTAAAAAAAATAATGAATAAATCTTCCGACCTGGATCGCGCCAGACATGACTTACGTAAAAGGAATATATATTTATACATAATAGACGCATGACGTAATTTAAAATCTTTCATGACGTTGCCGTCTCCAGTAGTGCCCCTGTTGTTTTGAACAACACTAAGTAACGTTTACTTTAGAACGTTTTGGTGATCATTTATGGAACAAAACTGGCATCCAAGATGCGCCACAAAGAGGGCTACAAGAAGTTCGCCATTTGTCGCTACAAGGGTTTTTGTTGCTCAGTCACATGGTACGGTTTGCGCTAAAGATATTGGTCGTATGACGTAGGGAAGAAAACAAAATATCTTATCGGCGTCATCACCACATCATCCGGTATGCGTCACCGATTATGAATGAATGGATTTGGAGCCTCAGTTCTATAGTTCTATAGCTTTAATAACGACTGTTCCGACCGGGGTTACAAGAGACATAGCGGGGCGGATCCCCATGGGCCCTCAGCTTCGGGGATTGCTGAAGATAAATATTTATTGCTGAAACCTCTTTGTATCCATGTTACTTTGACTTCTTATGATCTTACACCGATTTCAAAAACACATTCTGCGTCCACTAAAAACCGTGAACAGTCCTAGTAAAACGGGCTAGCACCTACACCTTGTCACAGTACCATGACACATACACGAGTTAACTCCCTTGGCCGCTGAAGTCTGCAATACTTCAATGATGCAGACGCTGGCGCCACGTCAGCCACGGATGTTAACTCTTTTTAACCCCGGGACCCTGCAGCAGGAGATGGATTGATCATGATAATTCAAGGGTAGTGCCAGATGAGCTTGGCGCCTGAAGGCGCCAAGCTCATCTGGCACTACCCTTGAATTATCATGATCAATCCATCTCCTACAACTGGTACATAGTCGTTAGGCAACACCTCCAAAATTTGAGAAATGGGTCCTTGGGACTAAAAGGGTTACTTGTTCTGACTGTCTGTGACCTTGGCTTGGCCAAACGAGCCAGCGTTACAGTGTCTCGACAGATAGAATAGCAGTAACCCACACCGGTTGTTACCCTCGATGCGCTACCGCTGATCACAGGCAGCGAATGGAGAGGGGCAACCAGTGTGAGTTGAACCATTTTCTGTCTTAACCCCTTCACTGCCAGTGGAAGCAGCTTGTGCTTTTGAAATCTCAACTTATGTTATTTTCAACACCGAAAAGCCGACCTTGGAGCACGAATAAAATGTCAGCAAGAAGCATAGATCCTCATGAGCAGTTACGCGGGCTCATGGGGATCTATGTCTCTTGCAGTTAAATTGGATTGTGTGTAGTTTTCTTCAGCAGGAAGGGGTTGATTTGGCTCTTGAAATCTTTTGCTAATTCAACACCGAAAAGCCGACAGGCTTGGAGCACGAATACCATGTCAGCAAGAGGCATAGACCCTCATGAGCCCCCGCAGTTGCGGGGGCTCATTGGGATCTATGTCTATTGCAGTTGGATTGTGTGTAGTTTTCTTCGGTACGGAAGGAGTTCATTGTCAACCTGCCATAGTTACAGTCACCTGGAAAAGACGAGCCTGCAAGTGGCAATGTTGATCTCATGCCTCGCCTTCTCCACCTCACAGATCCTGGTGAGCGCCAGGACCTTGCCGTAGCGCAGCGCCGCTACGTGGGCGTTCCTCCCTGGCTGAGTAAAGCACAGGAAGATGACGACGCCGATGAGAAGGCCGACAAGCAGCTGGAGCAGGTAGGGCCAGTTGCTGAAGAACCACAGGCTGAACAAGCCCTCAGACTCCTGGGCAAACATGCTGCCATACAAGATTGATGAGACGTGTGTTTTTAGTTTTGCGTCATTTCAATTCGTTTCGATTCATTTCACTGGAGTTTTGTTGTTTTATTCTTTTCCTCTTTCATTTTCGTCAACTGACTTGATTGAACACACGAATTATATAGATCAATTCATTTCATTTTATTGGGGTTTTCCTTCCTTCCATCCTTTATCTATTCCTTCATTCAATCAGTTTTGCTTTTACATGAATATTCATTGCATTTCATTGGGGTTTTGTTTCTTTCATTATTCAAACATGGCTCGCTTTGGCGTCATACAACCTCTTCTTGTCCTAGTAAAACTAGCGCCTACACCTTGTCACAGTACCACGACGCCTACACAAGTTAACTCCCTTGGCGCCACCTTAGCCACGCAAGTTAACTCTTTTAGCCCCGGGGACCCTGCAACAGGAGATGGATTGATCATGATAATTCAAGGGTAGTGCCAGATGAGCTTGGCGCCTGAAGGCGCCAAGCTCATCTGGCACTGCCCTTGAATTATCCTGATCAATCCATCTCCTACAACTGGTACATAGTGGTTAGGCAACACCTCCAAAATTTGAGAAGTGGGACCTTGGGGCTAAAAGGGTTAAAGCGATATGCTCCATGACGGACTTAGATTGCCAAAATGCGCCGATGTAACGGGTCAGCAATGTTGGCTATGACTTTTCTACATGTTATTTTCGCAATCCATGTGAGTAAGCACACGTAACAGGGGTTTTCTAAAAAAAAAAAACCACCCACCCCCCCACCCACCCACGCACCCACCCCACCCCCTCCACCCCCCCCCCCCCCCCCCCCGTCCACACCCCCACCCCCCTTGCGTGTAACGGCAGAACTCTCCTCCGTTCAAAGAAGATGAAGAGCAGAATAGTCTTTCATTTTAGAACACTACTTCAAACTTTATCGGTTAATGGGTTAAAGCCTAGTCCTTTTGGCCTGGCATTATTGTATGGCACACCAAGAACCTTATAAAGCAGATATATTGCGAACTTTGAACCCTTTACTGACTGTAGTGTACTTAATTAGTGTACTTAAAGGAAGCAGTTGCATGAGCGAGCTTGGTCCTGCGCCAGCCACTAAGCAAGGTGCTCCGCTATAGCGCAGGACTACGCTCACTCATGCAACTTCTTCCTTTAAGTACACTAATTAACCCCTTCAACACCCGCCCACCGGTACTGTAAACAGCACAGGTGGCTGCATGAACAAGGGGGGTTAACTCGTGTAGGCCTCACCTGCTGGCGTAGTCCACATGACGTACACACACGTGCCGCTCACTGCAGAAGCCGAAAGCTGGGTCTCTGCATGGTTCCCACTGCGCTAAGAAGATGGTGCTGCCCTCTGGGCTCAAGATGCCCAGGATATCGGCCGGAGTGCAGTCAGAACCGCCCGGGGTTCTGGAGGTCACATTACATATTCATGGAAATGGTAACAGGTGAAATGCATTTAGGAAGAGAGCGGTAACGACCAGAATACTCGTAGGAAATCAAAATCCATCAAAGAGGGCACACATCTGACCTACCAAATGCAATCCACCTCGCAGAGAGAAAGGCCGGTGGATTCAAGACTTCCCTGTGAGCAAAAGGGTCCTCGGTGCGGTCTCGGCTGCCGTTGGCCAGCGCACGACCGTGCGCTGGCTAACAGCAGCCGAGGCCGCACCGAGGACCTTTTGCTTACTGGGTTGTTTGTTGTCATGAGCAGGCCAAGTCATTTCACACAGAGTGTAGTCTGAAACATGGTTGCCATATCCGACTTTGTGTTGTATCAGACCTGATTACACGCGAAGTCGACTGTGTCATCACTATCATCCTACTCATTATCACCACCACCACCACAACCATCTTCATCATCATCATCATCATCATCATCATTGCATGGTCTCTTGCCTGCAGCACAGTTTACAGCGGTCTTGGTCCGGGCTGACACAGAGGCAATCGACCATGCCGCGTGTCTTGCACACACTACCGGAGCAGATACCGCTCAGGCAAAACCTGGATCCGGCCTTGCACGCTGTACCGTTGGGTCTGGACACGGGCTCTGGGCAGTCCGCTCCCACACCGTCACACACTGAGCTATCGTGGCACTCAGTCGTTTCCATGCACTGCGTAGCGCTGGACAGTGGCCTTTAAAACAATGAAACACGTTCAACGTTTAGGGCTTAAGCTTGGCACCTGTAAGCGCCAAGCTATTCTGACCCCAACCTTGAAATATCATGGTCGACTGATCTGTGTCCAGAACTGTGATACAGACCTCAGAGGATATCTACAACAAGAAAGGCAAAGCCCTTATGGCTCATGTGTATGACCGAGGCCGATCCACACATGTCTGACAGTAAGTAAAGGGATGGCTTCTGCACTAACAAAATCCATGTTTTCTCAAAATGTAATCAGTTTTCACGCATCTGTGAAACCCCCGTGACCATTGACCTTTGGGATGAGTCGACTAAATTAGGATACATAGGAAGGTCTTACCATCAGCTACCCTTGTGCCAAATTTGATTGAAAAGTTGCAAAAATATTGATAATAACTACAATTATTGGCATTTTATACACATTTTTTTTACCTCTTGTGACCTTGACCTTTTCCGAGGGGTCATCCAAATTAGCATCCATAAATAGATCTTACCATCAGGTATCTCTGTGGTAAGTTTGGGTTTGAAGTTGTGAATGGTATTTGAGAAAAAACATTTTTTGTAAAAAATATGGCTATTTTTTAACCTATTTCCTGAGCTCTTGTGACCCTTGACCTTTCCGAGGGGTCATCAAAATTAGTATGCATAGATAGGTCTTGCCATCATGTACCTCTGTAGCAAGTTTGGGTTTGAAGTTGTTAATAGTATTTGAGATAAAACATTTTTTGTCCAAATATGGCGATTTTGGACCTATTTCTTGAGCTCTTGTGACCCTTGACCTTTTCGAGGGATCAACCAATTAGTATGCATAGAAAGATCTTACTATCAATCAGGTATCTTTGTACCAAGTTTGGGTTTGAAGATGTGAATAGTATTTGAGAAAAAACATTTTTTTTGTAAAAATATGGCTTTTTTGGACCTATTTCCTGAGCTCTTGTGACCCTTGACCTTTCCGAGGGATCAACCAAATTAGTGTGCATATAAAGGTCTTACCATCAGGTATCTTTGCACCAAGTTTGGTGAATAGTATTTGAGAAGAAATAAATTATGTCCAAAAAATAGCAATTTTTGAGATATTTCCTGATCCCCTGCGACCTTGACCTTTGAGAGAGGTCACTGAAATTTGTATGTTTAGAAAGGTCTTGCAACAAAGTATCCTTGGGCCAAGTTTGAAGACTGTAGCTTGAATAGTCGTTGAGAAAATGCTAACGTTAAAGTTTACCACGAACGACGGACGGACGACCACTGGCCCAGAACATACTCACTTCGCACGTGAGCCAAAAATGTGATAATTTCATCCTCAGGGCCGCGTAAGGAGTTAACGTCTTTTGTCCACCACGAAGCTGATTTCACGGAAAAGGGTCTGAACAAATGATCACACATTTGGACCCCGGCCGAGTTCTAACCCGTGACCCGGACGAGGGTCCAGCTGTTTACGACCCAAGCCAACCAGCTCCCCTCTTTAAAGAATGCGTTGATGGATAGATGGATGGATGGATGATGGATGGACGGATTTAGTGAGTGAGTAAACTTAAGGAGGGAGGGAGATAGTGGGTGGCAGAGCAGCACATTATTTAGCTATCAACACAGCCCTTAGACACGACAGCCGCTAGTGTAGATAATGGGGTCGCTATGATAGCTCAGGAGTAATGGAAGACTACCAACACATTGGAGACCGCGTTATGCCGCGTATTCGGACGCAGCACGTCTCGAATGTATTACACCCATAAAGCCCTGACATGCCCTACAACAGGATGTGGATCGACGATGATAGTTCAAGGGTGGTGTCAAAATAGCTTGGCGCCAATAGGCGCCAAGCTATTCCGACACCATCCTTGAACTATCATGGTCGACCTATCCCCCGAACTGTGGTATGGACCTCAAAGGATACCCCCTCACCCCCCCCCCCCCACCCGCCCTCACCCCCCCCCCTGCTCTCTCCCCATGCCCCCCCCCCCCCCCCGCCCACACAAAAAAAGACTTCATTCCCAGGATGTAATGAGTTATTAACCTGGCGAATTAAACCGAGGAAATGGAGGTATCCCCTTTCGTGCACGCAGCGATTAGTACTGCAAACTTAACAGTACCGGTGGTTGCAATGTATGCGGGAAATATGAAGATTAGCACTGGTAAAATCCCCTTTTCTTTTCATGCGGGAAATATATTTACAACTACAGGTTACCTGACGAGACACTGGGAGGTACAGCATTGGCTTGTCGCTGGAGAACACTGCTTTCCGCGAGATCTGAAAGGATAACACGCACAATGTTACAAATAAAAACGTTACACATATTATTACATGTATTATTGGTATTAGTAGCGGCAGGAGTAGCTTCAGCAGCGGCAGCAATAGTATTACTATCATTATCATTATCGAGCAGATCATCACAAATCGATGGGTTTTTTTTTAATATGCAACTGGCCTCGCAAATAAAAACTTTGTGTTGAGAGCAACAACAAAACACTGTTTACAATTTGGTCAAAGTACGAGGCTTCTTCACAAGGCGCTGGACAGACAACCGGTTAGATCTCATGCACCCTCCTGTCGGGCACCCACTCGTCAGCCCACATAAAAATACGCAGGTGCATAATAACAAGGTGGCCATATAATCCATTAACAGCTAGGGCAAGGCGAATGATACCCATCTGCAAGAGACATAAATCCTCATAAGTCCCCGCAGTCTCGGGGGCTCATGAGGATTTATGTCTGTTCCAAGTCATGTGTTCTTTGTTTGCCCACGTTTGGTCCCATTTCATGTGTTCTTTGTTTGCCCACGTTTGGTCCCATTTCATGTGTGTTCTTCATGCGAATGCCGGTGATTGCTCATTCGTTTCAGACGCGAAATACGCGTCCGCGTCCGCTGACAGTCGTAAGGATAATGATCGTCTTTTCATTTATGTGCGTATTTTTCTGTGTGTCACTTACGAGGCTGCGTGCGAACACCATGGACCCGTGTCCTACCTTCTGACAGTACATGGGGGATCCGGATCAGTGGTCGCCACGTCCCCAGGGGTGCAGCACGGGTCGTTGTACTCGCAGGTGCCCCCCGTCCCACAGTCACACTCCTCCCCCTTCTCCACCACCCCGTTACCGCACTTGCTGTCACGATAACGCAGCAGGCATGCACCCCGCTTGACGATTACCGGGTACATGAGGCGCAGACTACACGGGGAGAATCGCCAGTTGTTGGGCTGGTCTCCAGAAGTTGAGAAATGGTTCATGACGTAAGTTCCGTCCTGTGGGTTAGCAACTCTGGCAAATGAAGAGAATAGTATTGACCCCTTCAATGCCGAGAAAATATGAGCACGATCCAACTGCAAGAGACATAGATCTTCGTGGAGCGAGGGGGAAGGGGGCGGGGGTATGCTTGAATAGTCTCTAATTACAACGTTAACTCATTGAGTCATTCTGCCCACGACACACCACAGCAAAATATGGCACGACCATGATAGTTCAAGGGTGGTGGCAGAATAGCTTGGCGCCAAGCTATTCTGCCACCACCCTTGAACTATCATGGTCGATCTGTCTCCTGAATTGTAATTCAGTCATCAGAGGATAACTCCAAAATGTGGGCATTTCGTACATGGGCACAATGCGGAGTTGAAGATTATCACGAACGACAAATGACGGACAGACGACGGACATAGACTCACTTTTGCTATCGCACTCGAGCCCAAATATCCGAGACTATGAATTGCAGCGTACTGACTAAACGCCAAACTCACAAGGTCTAGAAAGAGAACGACCGTTATCAAGGAAGCAAGGGTCTTCGACCTTACTGCGCATCTTCATCGCAAAGCTAAGAGGCGCGAAAGGGGTAAGGGAACGGAGGCCACCTTCAGGCATTTTTTGACTGACGTCATCGCCAATAGGTCAACTAGGGATGACGTCAGTTAGAATAATCTGCGGGAAACGACGGGTGTTTCCCACGGCAGCGGCAAGTAATTTCAATGTTGTCGTGGAATTTTCAAAGTACACTAATAGAGGCAGTATACCCCGGCAGGCTCCCCAAAAAAGTGAAGAAACCATGTCCATGATCGCGTACCAAGAACTACCCAATGCGAACAATGTCATGGGCCGACGTCGGCCGCCTTTGGCCCGCGCACGGACGTAACTCACCTGCAGTCAGATCTCTGGTCCTTGTCGTGGTAGCTGCCGAAGCTGTGCCCGAACTCGTGCGTCAGCGTGCGTGTTGCTGACTCCATGCTGACGCGCTGGCCTCGACTCAAGAAAGTCAGCACTACAGTGTTAAAGCTGAACACTGCTGCCTCCTGGTTCACATACACCTGTATATGTTCACACACACACACACACTCACACACACACACACACACACACACACACACACACACACACACACACACACACCATCACACACACACCATCACACACACACACACATACACAAACACACACACACACACACACACACACACACACACACATACACACACACACACAGTGCAGGGACAGATCAAGTACACGTCAGGGTGCATGTGTGTATGTGTGTGTATGGAGGTGGTGGTGGGGCAGGGTGGCGCGGCCAACTTTTGTTTGGAGCAACCCATTACACAGATATTGAGACAAGCTGTCGGGCTTTGCGTCATTCTCAAATTATCGACGGAATGGGAGGGGAGCGGAGGAGGAGGTGCAGGGAACGCAGATCAATAACCCATTCAGCCCCGATGCAATCCGAGGGTAGTGCCAGACTGATTACCTTGGCGACTAATGGCGCCAAGCCAATCTGGTACTACCCTCGAATTACCATTTCGATGTGTCTAATTCACCTGTTACGTAGGCGTTAAGTAACACCTCCATCATTTGGGAAGTACGGAGTTAACCCATTCAGCCCTGACGCACTACAGCAGGAGATGGGTCGACCATGATAACTCAAGGGTAGTGGCAGAATAGCTTGGCTCCTGTCGGCGCCAAGCTAATCTGACACTACCCTTGAAGTATCATGGTCGATCCATCTCCTGGAACAGATGCATAGTCGTTAGATGACGCCTCCAAAATTTGGGAAATACGTGCGTCGGTCTGAACGAGTTAAATGGATTAACACACTCGAGATGTGCTGCATTTGGATGCCGCGTATCCAGATGCGGCACATCTCGAACGAGTTGCCTATTCATACAAATATGTTCGACAGCTCAGAATTTTCAACTTTGTTAATAACTGGATGCCACACACACACACACACACACACACACACACACACACACACACATACACACACACACACACCCACACACACACACACACACACACACACACAACACACACACACACACACACACACACACACACACACACACACACACACACACACACACACACACACACACCTACTTTCGTATTTTCAGAGGGCATGCGCGTGCGCAACCCCCTTAGGGCTCAATGTTTATTACCGGTTCCTGGCAGATTCCACCGGGGTTGTCCTGGAGGGAGGTACTTGCGATCCAAGCCACTCCACCCACCCCATCCTGAAACTCGCGGTAGGTGAAGGCGACCGCTAGGCAGTATGCGCTGTGGTCCAGCCTGGAGAAGTTCTGTAGGTAGTTCAGATGGTTGTTGTCGGACACTGAAAGGAAGACGGACTCCTGGGCTGTTCTCAGAATGGTGATGTTGGTCACGACGAAGCCCAAGTTGTCCCCGATACCGTCCTGAGGAGAATGGAGAATGAATCTGGTAGTGTGGCAATGTTTCATTTAGCATATTTTAAGGCTTTTTCACCCTTTCATCCTACAAACTGTCTGTCACACTCATCGTCAGCTAAACCATCATCATTTTCAAGGCAAGCAAGTTAGTCAACCAAGCGGGGGAACCGACCAGTCTATTCATCGGCACATTCAAAATCAGTGACTAGTTTACCTCGTTCAGCCCGACGCACGTATTTCCAAAATTTTGGAGGCGTCATCTGACGACTATGCACCTGTTGCAGGAGATGGATCGACCATGATAATTCAAGGGTAGTGCCAGATTAGCTTGTCGCCGACAGGCGCCAAGCTAATCTGGCACTACCCTTGAATTGTCATGGTCGCGACACATCTCCTGCTGTAGTGCGTCAGGGCTGAATGGGTTTTTTAAAAAAAAAAGCTGAGTCGTCTTGGTCTCTCAACAAGCTACATACTAGCTTGCACTACCTCCCTCCGTTCGATGGGCAGATCAGCTCAGCAAATGGAGGGAGACAACCAGTGCGGTACTAGCTGGAGTCTGTCATTTGCAAAGGTATCATTTGCTTCCAGAGCTGAAGACGTAGTGAGCATTCGTCGAAAGCCCAAGTGAGTTGTCCGTTTCTGAGCAACTGTTGAAAGACTCGACAGTTCTGTTCTGTCATGCACGAGGTACCCCCCCCCCCCCCCATGCCCCCTTCCCCCCCCCCCCCCCCCCCCCCCTGTGTATGCAGCCATCAATAATGCGGACAGTTCAATGTGGACGTTCAAAGGCTTAAACAAGATGAGGATTTCACCAAAGTCTACCGTATTGTTTGGAGCTCACGTGCGTTTTTCTTATAGGAACATTCAGAGTTGTTCATATTTGTAAGCTTATCCTTCTGATCCATTTCCCTCCTCTCTAAGCCAACCTCTGATCAACACACACGCCGGCGCACACAAATAAAGACGGACACACAGCGCTTCCCGCCATTAGTACGCTCTGTGGGCTGGAGTAGCAACAGGAATTCTGAAGAAGAAGAATAGCACGAGCAGCAAAATGACGTCACTATAAGCTTCACGTCATGGCATCGCTGGTCTCACGACGCCGTGCACACTAAAACGAATTTGATATTTCACGTCATTCATCCGAAAGGCACGCTCTTCCAGGGGCCGGGTGCACAACAGCCTTCTAAAATAAAGGCATTTTAACGTTAAAATCGTTTTAGTTAACACAGGTTTTAAAACACTTATTAAACTGGCGCAGGACACGTTTCTAAAAAAAAGTTAACACTGTTTTAGCAAAAATTTTACTACCGCACAACGTCACCGATATATAAATAGACTGAGAGGGATTCTTTGAATAGTTCATTCGCAGTAAAGATTTATAATCATTAGTATGGAAAGAAAATCCCAATGAAAAAAGAAACACGATTAGCAAAGACAGTTACATCACAATTTATTAATATTTAGGCCTGTTTAGAATATGTATACAAACAATTACACAATTTGCACCATATTTTTCTGATAATGAGGATGCAATACGGGAAGGTATGATGTGATACAATAGCTGACGAACTTGAAAGTTCCTAAAAAAAAAAAAAAAAAAAAAAGAACTAACACCTATAAGATTGACGTCAATTAACTTTATTGCGTCAAATCACGTCAGTTCCATTCCGGCCAAGATGGCTGCTCCAAGTCCGGCGGAGACTATTTCCACACACCAAAAAAAAAAAAAAAAAAAAAAAAAAAAAATTCCTGGGCAGAGGAAGCAGTCCTGCTGGAGGAATATGGAAATAATTAAATACGTACAGCACAATAACAACAAACAAACAAGAAAACTAAAAGAAAGAAAAAACAAACGGAAAGGCTGTGGCTCGAACCACGCCTGTCGTGGTTTCAAGGTTTCAAAAGTGACATTTTTGAGCGCGCACCCAACTGACTGCGCTATTGTGGCATTGATGGTGGTGCTAGGTGCAATTATTAAAGGAACTAGGACTTCCAGCTAGCGCTGATTTCGTCCGGGGGGGGGGGGGGGGGTCGTGGGGAGTATGGGAGGGGGGCAGGTGGGGAGGAGGGAGGGTGTCGATCTGACTGTCTGTCCGTCGCCTTCCTGTGGCTGGTGGTGTTGCCGGGGCCGGGCGGGTGGTGGTGGTGAAGGCGGGTAGTGTGGCCGATGGACCGTTGCTTAGGCCCTCTTCCAGGTGGGTAGCTGGTGAACCAGCAACTCTAACAGGCCTTGTAGAAGTGGTGGCGGGGGTGGTGACTGTGGCCGGTTGAACCGTGGCTGGCTGTAGGGTCTGGGGAGTTTGGGTGGGGGTGGTGGTGGCCAGTGGAGCCTGGATCTTGGTGTTGGGAGGGGGTGGGCCGTGGTTCCGTAGTGGCAGGCGGAGATGTGGTGGGGGTGTCGGTAGCAGCGCCGGGCGTCGAGTCTGTTCTCGTGTTCTGGTGCTCCTAGGCAGTCATCGGCGCAGTACGTGTGGTGGGCCTGGGGGTTTCTGCGTCCGAATGTGGTCGGTGGTGGTGGTGGTGGCCGCCGTTGGGGTGTCTGTGCTTGTCTCCCGTGTTGTAGGTGGCTCGGTGGTGCATTGATGGTAATCGAGCTTATTATAATTATATACAAAATTAGGTTTTGTTATGCCGGCTGACCTCCGTAGATTTCTCCGACAATATTTCACTTCCCAAGGCTTTTCAGCCCTTCTCAGTAAATCTCAAACGCTGAAACCGATGTTGTTCGTCGTTGTATTCCGTCGTAGGATGCAGCGATCTCTCGTTTCTTCACTGATGTTGTCGAATTCAATGAAGCAGTTGATTCAAAATGTCGCCCATTTAGCGTCCATTCAGGTTTAAAAGTGTTTTAACGCGTTTAGAATAGCTCCGAGCACTTCCCCTATGTCTAAAGTTACAAGCGAAAATCATCTCTAAAACAGTGTTAAAACTTCTGTGCACCGCATTTAAGCGCGCTAAGCACGATTTTTTAAAAGGATTTTAAAATTTCACTTTTAAAACTGTTTTAAGAGCTGTAAGCCTGTCGTGCACCGCATCTAAGTGCGCAAAACACGATTTTTACAAAACGTTTGTAAATTGTCACTTTTAACATTGTTTTAAGAGTTAGAAGGCTGTTGTGCACCCGCACCCAGAGCTGACTATTTTGTTCCACACAGCCTCTTCCAGCGCTGACTGTTTGATGGGAGTAAATAGTGGCTCCAAAACTTGCAAAAATGAATTGTTATTGAAAATGTTGAAGAGTTACAACGCTAAATTACGAATTCATTCAGTATCTCCCTTTCATCCCCCACCCCACCCCACCCCCTCCCCCCGCCTGATCCGCACCTCAATGGCACACACAAACACAAACGGCAGAATGGCACACACAAACACAGACGGCAGACACACGGCGCTTCCTACCGGTTATACGTTCTGTGGGCTGGCGTAGCCACAGTCATTTTGAAGAATAAGGTGGAATGGCCCATGCCCACAAAACCTCTTCTGTATGAGCTCTTGCATGTATATTCCACCTTTTCCACAATACGTTCACAAAAATAGACAAAACTAAATGAAGGAGTTCATCGTGCCAGCTCATACTCTTGTAAAACACTGAAGTGCTGGTGATTTGCGTCAATTAGGAACATTATATAAAACACTGACGCGTTTGGTTTTTTACGCCACCATCTGTCCTGATTCTTCTGATGAAAGCAAGAAGTCTTTTGACATTTTTTACCGCAATGAACTTTTATTTTGGAAAATGTTGAAGAGGTACAAAGCTGGCTAACGAACTCATCCAATGTCTTTCTACAAATTAGCCATATCCAAAATTTCAAGTGCATATAAGCAAAATTGCGGACTCTAATGTGGGTCAACCAACTTTTTATGTCTTCAATGAGACATCCAGTTACAATATGCTCGGAGTCCCTCTTACTGAGGCACCCACTTAATAAAATATTTAGCCAAGTTTCAAGTTCGTGCGTACAGTAATATCGGAGATTGTTGTGTTTACACACACACACACACACACACACACACACACACACACACACACACACACACACACACACACACACACACACACACACACACACACACACACACACACACACACACACACGGCGCTTCGCACCAAATCGACGTTTAACAGCAAGGCTAGAGTGGCTAGATGTGACGTCAATTTTATCTTTTATCTTACTTCTTTGCCAGACCATGAGCCCCACCCGCCTGTTTTGTCCTTTTCATTCTACGGAACGTGCTCCGACCAGCCCCGTCCTAAAGTCTACCGTATTTTCAATACGGTAGACACTGAACAAGATGGGATGAACCATAACCCACAAAGTCCCTTCTACATGAGAGCTGTCCTTGCTATCAATGGTCTCTACCTTTTGTCTTTGACCTGATTCTAAGTGTTGAATTATCTCCTATTGAAAAAGTCTCGCAGATCTGCCAATGCGTCAGTGAGTTCTATAAGGGGCGCAGGACATACGCGTCATTGATTTGTCAAACGTCATTTGTCATGACGTAAGTTTTAGTTTTTACGTAATTTTATATTTTAGAAACTAAAACTTCACGGTACAATTTCAGTCTTGCTATAATTTGTGTGAAAGCAGGCTGACTTTACCTAGCTACATGATATACTAACGGGTCACCTGCATGCCGCTTTTCTGAAAGCGCGTCGATGTGTGTGTGCGTGTTAGTGCGTGCGTGTGCGCGCGCTCCAAACATCTCCAAGAGGCATAGGTACATACATACGCACATACGGCGCTTCGCGCCAAGTGTGCGTTCAGCAGCGAGGTTAGCATAACTAGACATGATGTAATTTTTATCTTGTTACTTCAATTGTTAGAGGTTTGGCCTGCCCGCCTTTGACATGGACATGCTATTAAATTCGCCCCACCGCGACTCGTTCTAAAAAGTCCCTTCTATAAATAGAAGAAACTTAAAAATGTGTTTCTATCATGACTGCATGAGTTACCCCCACTCCCTTCGTGTATGCAGCCAATGGTACTCTAAACAGGGTGTTAACTTGACTCATGCAAGATGCCCCACATTAATAGCTGCGAAAGAGTCGCATAGCGTTGCCGCCGGCAACGCTATACGACACTTTCGCAGCTGTTGATGCGGGGCCCCTCGAATGATTGTTCACGTCTTACCTGATCGAAGTCGGTACTGCGGAAGATGGCGTCAGCCCGCCACACCACGTCTTTCATGACTTGTACCGTCTGCTCCGCGTCCCCGTGACCCACGTTCTGGAAAAACAGGTGATCAGCCACCAGGTGTAGGTGACAGCTGACAGTAACGTGTGCATCCAGGCTTCTCTTGTGTCGGCGGCTAGGTATTTGTAGATCAAGTGAGGTTGATTTTACAGACTGAATAGACTCATCCAAACTTCTCTTGGGCCTGACTGGTGGTAACGCAACATCGTTGGTCACTGCCTTTTTGAGCAGCGCAGGTTCACCGGTATCCTGGTTGTCTTCGAGTCCTTGCCTCACTTTGGCTGAAGGGTAAGTAAATTCACTGGAAGCTGCTTGTAGTAACGTCCACGTACTTGCGTCTGACTCTGGTCCAAACGTCGCATGTTCCTCTGAGTTGAAATTCTGACTTTCTGAGGTGAGATCCGTAAGGTTGTATGATTCTGCAGTGTTTATGGGATTTGTCATTTTTGAAGTGTACCTAAATGTTCCTGCAGTCGAACTGATTAAATTAATTGAAACGGTATGTTCATGAACAGATTTCGCTTTGAACCATTTTATCAAACTAGTAATTACCATATCGAAATGTTCCCCAGACATGATATCTAAATTCACCCAGAAAGGAATATGTATCCACGAATAACATATTAGAGAGTACGCAAATACACAAATTAATAGGTATGGTATCAAAAGTATCCGAAGTATTGCAACGTTCCCAGTTCGTCTGTTCAGGTTGTAAAGTGCCGTACCTGTACAAAGTATCCAAATACATAGCATGGCTGAAAAGCAAAGCTTGTCATTTCTGAATCCAGTGCCGTGGACACAGAAATACTTCCATCCCCGAAACCTACCCCTTTGACACAGCGTTAGACGTGTATTTACGTTAACATCTTCATGGTCAATGTTTTTCTTCACAAAGGATCGCGAGTCGTTTTTGATGATGAAAAGTGTTTGTGTTGCATTACCAATCTTGCCTTCATATTCACACCAAAGCACCGCGCGTTTATCGCTTAGTCTAAGAAAAGAAGTAATATTGCAAATAACGTTTCTTTTGCATTTGAGACAAATCTCTACTGCCAAGTGGTCACTGTGAAACTCATTTTGGTGGGTACGCTGTGTATTTAGTGGCACCTGAGATTCCTGGGCACTTTTGCCAGGCCGTACAGCGCCAACACTAAGTATTGGCAGAAATAGCATATATTTTCTGTCTTGTGTGGTCAGCAGTTCGGGTAAAAGAAACAGAAAACTCAGGACAGCTGCCAAAAGCCAGGCGCCAGGGAATCGGTGCATGTCCATTTCTTCCTACCATGTCCATGGAAAAAGGCCCGAACTGTAAAGGGCTGACAGTTTGGATGAAAAGCGTACAAGTCGCCGCATTCCGATACTGTTGTTTGAGATGTGTTGCGTAGTCTATGCTTCCGGGTAGCAGGACACACATTTTGTGATGTTAATTGCGTCACCTTGTGTTAATAATCGCGTAGTGACACGTGTAGACAGTGCAAAAGTGCGCAATGGGATAGTGTGGTGAGATAAGGATTACGCAAACAATGTTTCATTTGACGTCATTAAAAATTGACGTCAGATATATCATTCTGAAGACAGAGAAATTGTCTAGTAGTGCAGGCGAGTTTGTCACTTGAAATTTGAAGTTATAGATTATTTTCGGTAGATCTAAGTTTAGAACGGTGCAGAGTAAGACTTCTTGTGCCGACTCAAGTGACCGGCGCTTCCGCAAGGAATTTGTGACAGACAGGAAAAGAAATTTCGAGGTGAGCTTTTTGTGGCTCTTCATTTTCTGTATAGTCTACTACTTCTAGATTTTGAAAAGGCACATTAATTTCTACCATGTTATTCACAACTGCCCGAAGTCTTTGAATCTCAAGATCAAAATAATCATTGTTATCTGGGAGTTGTTTACTGAAGACGATATTTCACTGGTGGAGACAGATTGAATAACCATAACATGATGCCAGAATAGTTTGGCGCCTACGGGCGCCAAGATATCAGTCTAGCACCATATCATGGTCGACGTATATTTCTTGAAGTATGCGATGGTTAAAATGGATGAAACAAAGTCAATCTCTTTTTTCAGTGCGAAATTTCAGCAAGACTGGTGAGAAGTGACAATGGATTTCAATTGGGTCGTATTTCTGCTTCTGACATTCCTGAGATTCGCCAGTGCTGCAGACAACAAGCAGTTACCAGCAAACGACACGCAACCAACAGCAAACGATACGCAACCGACAGCAAACGACACGCTACCAACAGCAAACGACATGCAACCAACAGCAAACGACACGCAACCAACAGCAAACAACACGCAACCAACAGCAAACGACGCGCTACCAACAGCAAACGACACGCAACCAACAGCAAACAACACGCAACCAACAGCAAACGACGCGCAGATATCAGATTTTCCCGACCATCTGGCACTGAGCATAGCTGATGACCCTTCAGAAAAATGCGTGCACGCCGAATCTAACGTTACAAACGAAGGGAACATCTCTCTCTGTTTCTCGGACCTGCACACGGCAGACAAGCGGTTCTTCTGGCGAAATATGACGTTGAGTGTCAGCGAAAGAAACCTGTCCATAGTAACCCAGGTCAGGCGAGTGCAAGTCTTCGCGACCGGAGCCGTGATCAACATACCGGGCGAGGCCACCCTGTCTATACGCAGCCTCATGGGAGACCAGTTCCCCTACTTGCCCGTCTATTTTAACGGTTATGGTAACGCTTCTGGATCACTGAACGGGTCAGTGACCTTCACCGGCTGGTTGAACGCCCGGATGTTCGAGGGCAAGGTATGTTAATGGCTACGAAATGGCTAATAGTGTTCAATAGGTCTATTTTATATGTCCATTTTATGTATTACAATAATGATGCACAAAATGGTTAAATTAACACATTCGAGACGTGCCGCCTCCGGATACGCGGCTTAAAGCGGCACGTCTCAAATGAGTTAATGTTTGTTCAATCTTGCGGTTTTGGGATTCAGGAGACTATGGGAGAGGGACTTCTTATGTGTCTCAGACCCCCCAAAAATCATGTTGCCAGTGTTTGGGACAATACTTTCTAAATCTTAATGGAAGATTTTAGGAAAACAGACGTAGATCAAAACTGGTTCAAAGACCTGGACAACATGCGAAATCGCATGTTTGTCCGGGCTTTTACTCCACTGTTTCGCTAACCCGTACAATTTTGACCTACTTTTTATTTGCAAACGTCTCTTTGAATTTCTTTGACTTTTGATAGGTGATGTACCGCGAACACAACGTGACGCACGTCCTGCACTGTCCTCACGACAACACGCTGGGGCCTGACTTCTACACTGACAACACGTGTATCACGTGCGAAGTGTCGGTGACCTCAAGTCTGCACAGTCACACCCCGCTCGGCTGGCGCACGCCTTCCAGACCCCTGTGTAAGGAGGGAGGGGTAGAGACGGCGGACCCAGGCATGGCTGACAGACACAGAGCAGACACAGCGACATCTAACAGACAAGAAGAGGATGGAGAGGAGCAAGCACCGATAGAAAATGGAGATCAGCGGGTACCGACAACTGCCTCTCCGCCCTTTAATTCCTTTCCTCTTTCTGACTTTCCTGGCCGGCGCAAGGAGAATTCAGAAAAAGCAGTGATGGAGTCAGTGGGGTTTCCAAGATTTAGCGAAAACCATGAAAGTGACGCCGACAATGGGCAACCTGATACTGAGGATGGTGACCGCTCCAACGCTCTAGAGGGATATTCTGGGAAGGAATCTCAGACTGTCGATGATTTTGAAGATAATAACGTCAACAGGATTAGAAGCGACAACGACAGCAAAAATACCACCGAAGACGTCGACAGCAACAGCAGCACAAATGACGATTACAAGAACAATCATATCAGGGCAGACTCCACGGATCAAGAAGGGTTTGAACAAAGACCTGTACGGGCTTCTCGTCATGCCCGGTTAGGATTCACCCACCCACTAAAAAGAGACGCAAAAAAGAACAAGGAAAATAACATCAACGACGACGGCAGAGGTCACATCAACACCAAAGGCAACGCTAAAGATGGTTATGAATCAAGCTCAAGGAAAGTCAAACGCCAAGTTCTGTTCAGCTCTCCTGGCCAACGAGATAAGATTCACAACAACAAAAACAGTCAAAGGAGACCCAGCGGCAAGGCCAGTGATAGGTACACAGCAACAAAGGTGCGGACTGGTCGACGGACTCCGTTCATCTTCTCCCAGCTGCCAAGCAGCAGTAACAACAACAGTGTTAACCTCCTTGTGCATGCAGCCACCGGTGCTGTAAACAGCACCGATGGCCGCATGCGCAAGGGAGTTAAAGCTGGTGGCCACACGCGCATGGGGGTTAAAGCCAACCTTAACGAAAACTATGGATCCAGATCAGCAAGGACCGCACGTCAAGCTGGATACAGCAGCAAGACCCGCGCTGAAGAGGCTTTCAGCTGCTCCCTTCATCTCGTGTCTGATCATCTGTTCTTCACCGAGATGGGTGACCGCAACCCGGCCAAGACCGTCAACCTCATGGTTTCCGTGGTAGTCGAAGCAGACGCCCTGTTTCGTCTGACTGATTTCGACGGCGATGGGGACAAGGACAACATCGGCTTTGTCGTCAAGAACGTTACCATCATCCGCAAGAAGGAAGCAGCCTCCTATTCGTACTCGCGCGCTAACGGCAATGCCTATCAATACCTGAAGAACTTTTCCGCGGTAGATTTCAGTGACGTGTGTTTAGGCGTGGCCTTCACCGCCATAGACTTCGAGAAAGGGGTGGTGGGGCTGGCCTGGTATGGGTCCTCCATGAACGGTGGGGCAGGTGGGTGTGGCACCTCTCTCTCTCTCTCTCTCTCTCTAAGTTGCACGTCTGCGGTGCTGTGTTCATTTCATTACGTTCATAACTCACCTGTCGTGGTTAGTTTGCATGTCTGTTCTTTAACCCTTTTAGCCCCAAGGTCCCATTTCTCAAATTTAGGAGGTGTTGCCTAACGACTATGTACCATTTGCAGGAGATTGACTGACCATGATAATTGAAGGGTATTGCCAGATTAGCTTGGCGCCTGAAGGCGCCAAGCTAATCTGGCACTACCCTTCAATTATCATGGTCAATCAATCTCCTGCTGTAGGACTCGGGGCTAAATGGGTTAATCTTAACTTGAAATTACCGAAAGGCAGCGTCGTGACACGAAAGGCGTCGTGCAAATCACCACGTAAACTAGTCAGCAATTTCTGGTCCCTGCGCTAGAACTGGTAGCAAGTTGTTCGGTTATGAAAGCGTATAATGACTTTCTAACCCCTGAGGATCTGTCCTTCTTGTTGGCCCATTTGATATCAAAATTCTTCTTCAAGTGTGGAAACTTTTGCGATGCTTTCAAAGACACCCGGACAAACCTTCCCCATGCCCCATTGCCCGCCGTCCTGTACCCCTCTCCGAACGCACCCCCTCTCCCCCCCCCCCCCCACAGCGACTTATTCTTGGCCATAGACGATGAAGAATTAACTCTCTTCCTCCTGATACACTATTGCTTGGAATAAATATGACAATGATAATTTTTTTTTTTTGTTTTTTTTTGTTTTTGTTTAAATAGTTTATTACTTTTGCAAAATACATAAAAGAATATACATCACTTGTCATCAGATCAAAACAAGCCACAGGCTTATATGATAGTTCAAGGTGACAATGATAGTTCAAGGGTGGTGCCAGAATAGAGTGACCCTGCAACGCGCACATGACGCACGTCCACGGGAATAAGCCGCGTGGTTTGGGACATTTTGCTACGGAAGTTGATGTTTACAGGAGGCATACAAGCCGTGAACAGAGCTGCGTGCAATTAACACTCTTGCTCATGCAGCCACCAGTACTCAGAAACCAACTACACCAGTTAACCCTTATCATCTACAGCTTGAAATAAATGTGACTGTGATAGTCCAGTTCAAGGGTGGTGCCAGAATATATTGGCGCCTCAGGCGCCAAGCAATTCTGGCACCAGCCTTGAACTAAAATGGTTGATCCTCATGCGCCAAGCTATTCTGGCCCCACCCTTGAACTAAACAGGTTGATCTATCTCCTAATCTGTAATATAACCTTCACAGGACAATTTGCAAACTGAAAAAAAATCAGCCTCAGGGTGTACTGGTTTATTGTCCTCCCACACAGGCAAAGGGGGTATCTGCGGTCAGCGTGTGTTTCTGGTCACTGAGGGACGTAGCTTTAGCTTCAACACGGCCATCCTGACCTTCATCAACCATGGCAGCCCTGTGTCGCTGTCGAAAGCTGTACTGACCCTTGCTCACGAGTTCGGGCACTGCTTCGGTGCCAGTCACGACGACTCAACAGGCAAGTGAGGCGACTTTCTCATTTATTGGTTTTAATTTAGTCTTGAGTGCTTTTTTAACCCATTACATCCTGAGACTGATTTTTTAAAAAAAATACTTATTGTCCTTTGAAGGCTTCATTACAGATTACGAGATAAATCAACCATTTTAGTTTAAGGGTGGTGCCAGAATAGTTGGCGCATGAGGATCAACCATTTTAGTTCAAGGAAGGTGCCAGAATAGCTTGGCGCCTCAGGCGCCAAGCTATTCTGGCACCACCACTGAACTGAACAATCACAGTCAAATATATTTCAAGCTGTAGTGTCAGGATGATAAGGGTTAGCATGCAAGCTAATGTAGTGTTTCTGAGGACTGGTGGCTGCATGAACAAGAGTGTTAATTGCACGCAGGTCTGTTCACGGCTTGAAGAAATGTCTCCTGTAAACACCAACTTCCCGGCCTAGCACTGAAAATGTCTCAAACCACGCGGCCTGTTCGCGTGTACGTGTGCGATATGTTCGTTGCAGGGTCGACATGTAACAGGGAGTACCCGCAAGGCCAGTTCCTCATGCACCGCTATCGTCCCTCCCAGTTCAACAGCAACAACAACCGATTCTCCCCTTGCTCCATCCGCCAAATGTACCCTGTCCTCGTCCGCAAGGGCGGTTGTCTCACTCGCTATGCGGGACCCGTCTGTGGCAATGGCGTTATTGAGGTATGCGTCTGCGTCTGTCCCAGTGCGCAAAGGCCATCGGGCCGACGTCGGCCGATGATGTTTTTGCGCATTTGTGTGTGTGTGTGTGTGTGTGTGACACTATGATAGTCGTAATATGTCTGTGTGTGTGTGTGTGGGGGGGGGGGGGGGAGGAAATACCTTAGATTGGTGTTGTCTGTCATGGTATTTTTATGTTGCGATTGTATCAACCTTCATTGATGTAGGAAAATGACACCTCCGAGTTAACCCAAGGCGGGACAATGTGTGGCCACGTAATACTTAATGCGGGAATCGAAAACAGCCACACACGCAACCCTGTCGGGTCATGCAGGAAGTGTTTAGCCCAGACTGTAAACAACACGCAGAGGTCTAGTCGAACTGACAGCTGCACATTTAACTACCGTGGATGGCTTGTACCAGTCGGATGTTGTGGTAGTTCTGCTACCAAGAGGAATTATTATGTCTATGCCTCTTGCCATTGTAAAAACGTTTAGGGCTTAACGTCTTTTGTCCACCACGAAGGTGATTTCAAAGACGGGGAATCGAAATAGGGTCTGAACAAAACTTGACCCAAGCTGAACCCGGGACCTTTCAGTCGGTCGAGAGACCAACACTCTACCACAGAGCCACCCAGCTCCCCCTCTTTCCATTCAGTGTAACGCGTGAAAGAGCGGCTATATTTAGCCGCACAATGCTTTGTTTTTTTTCCAGGGTAGTGAAGAGTGTGACTGCGGCAAGGCCAACGAGTGCGCGAACAAGGACCCCTGCTGCACCCCTGGGGATGCCCCGCCCTCCTCCCCTGACCCCCCGTGTGCCTTGCGCCGTTCCCTAGGGTACCAGTGTTCCCCCGTCAGGTCCTCGTGCTGCAACGCAGAATGCCGGTGAGGCACAGTACACAATCTCAGGCTTGCGATGAAATCCCTTCGCTGCCGAGAAAAAAAAGTGAACACCGATCCAACTGCAAGAGGCACAGATCCTCATGAGCCCCCGCATTCGCGGGGGCTCATGAGGATCTATGCCTCTTGCTGAGGCCAATGTGTTTGTATCCGCGCTTCTTGGGCGGTGTTGGCTTCTGGTCGTTGAATGAACCGAGATTTCAGGAACAAAATGTGTACGAGTACAACGTACGCACAGTGGCGGGGAAGGGGTTAAAACCTTCACTGCCGCCAAAGCGTATATAGCGAAGCGGGCCTAGAGTCTGAAGGGGTCAACTTTACTATGTTATGATGATTATGTTAACCCCTGCGTGCGTGCAGCCACCTGTACCGCTTACAATACCGGAGGCTGCAACAGTGCAAGCGCAAGGGGGTAGGGGGCGGGGCCTGGAAAGGGGGAGGGGGGTGTGTGTGTGGAAGGCAAGATGTAAAAATGCCCAGTATGATACTACGCGGTGTGAATCCACCTATGGGCGCGAGTCCACTTGTGCTGCAGCTATTTCATCACAAAATGCCTGTGATGGGTGGACTCACCAGCCCGTGTCGATTCACACTGGGTGGATTTGCAATAGGTCGAGTGGAAACTGGCCCACACAACAAATCACACCGGGTGGATTTATACAGCGTGGGTTCCCAATAAGCACAAGGCCATCGGGCCGCTGACGGCCCGCGCGCACGGCTATGCGCGGACCAACTACGGCCGACGATGGCCCGATGATCGTTGTGTTGTGCGCTCCGGGTTTACCCCTAAAACAGGGAAGTAATCATAAATAAGGAGTTTGAAAGTGTCAGGTTCTGAAAAAGCCCTGGTATGCTACGACAGGATATGGATCGACAATGATAGTTCAAGGGTGGTTCAAGCCTGTAGGCGCCAAGTTATTTCGACACCAATCTTGAACTATTATGGCGATCTGTCTCCAGAACTGTGACACAGTCCTAAAAAGATGTCTAAAAAATACTGAATAATTTCATCCTCAGGATGTAATGAAATAACAACTCTGAGTGAGACAGACTTGCGGATATCTGAATGAGGCGAGTCAAAGGCATAGATTGCGAGGGCTCACGAGGATCTATGCCTTTGCCGTGTTTTGCAGTGAACAGGATGTAGGCATGGCGCCAGTCTAATCAGGTACTATGACAGAGAAAATAATTATGTGTTTTTGTGGGTTTTTTTTTTTTTTTTACATTTTGTCCAGACCCGTCAGCCTGTCTGACCACTACGTTTGTCGCGAGGCCAGTGACTGCATGCAGCAAGCTGTGTGTGACGGCCACAGCCCCCGCTGCCCCCCCTTCTCCCCCAACCCCGACGGTACTCTGTGTCACGGGGGGCTGCGGGTGTGCGCGGCGGGCGAGTGTCGCGGCTCGCTGTGTCGCAGGGCAGGGCTGCAAGACTGTTTCTGCACAAACACCACCCAGGACCTGTGCAAGCTGTGTTGCCGTCAGAACGCGAAGTCTCCATGTTTGACAGCCAGCGCTCTGAACGTGTCGGAACAAGATGTGTATTATCTGGATGGCGACGCCTGTCTTGACTACAAGGGAGTGTGCATCACCAGTAGCAGGCGGGAGAGGTCCGTGGCAGGGAGGATGGAGGGGAAGGAGAGGGAGCGCGTGTGTCAAACTGATGAAGGAGGCAGCGTGGACGAGAGTTTTTACAACCTGCTAGGTGCGGCGGGCATGGAGGACGGCTTGGAGTCCAGCGGCAGATGGTTGTCCAACAACTGGTTTTACTTTCTCCTCATCCCGCTGCTGCCTGCCGGCGTGGGGGTCATTGTGATGCGAACCAGATGTGTCCACAAGGGCCAGCCATCTAACCGACAGAACACGTGGCAGGCTGAGCGTTTGGACCAGCTAATACGTACGGCAGAGAGCAGGTCACAGCAGTTCCGCGCAGAGGCAGAGCGGACGAGTATCATGTATCAGACCCTCGTTAGCAGTTTACAGCACCACCAACGCCGTCAGTTCCCGGAGACCGAGCGCCCTCTGCCGGGACACAGCAGTTACCGGCAACACAATGCCAGGAGACGCTCGCACAGCGCAGGAGCTGTCAACCTCCACACCTCATCACCTAAGGACGGGTCCTTAAACACACCGCAACGTCACTACGCCGCGTCTCGCCTGGCTTCTTGCGCCGCGTCTGATTACAACTTTTCCAGGTCGTTCTGTGCCTGTCGGCGTTCATCGACAGACACCTCACAGGTGGAGAGTGACCTGGAACAATTATCAGCATCCCGCGAATTCTCGAACATCCCACCAGGCCCTGGCTGCATGAGACACGCAAATTCTGCCGCGCTTCGTATGTATAGTACACAGCCCAGCCGACGCAACAGTCGCAGTTCCTATCTGGGCAACATCAAGGAGATGACAGAGAACCCAACCGGTGGGGAAACTGGTGATGTTGCAGGCCCCACCACCTCCCTCTTGGGAGGGGTTGGGGCCTTCAACAGCGCCAGTTTTACCAGCAGGGTCCAGCGATGGTTGAGGGGTGAGGGCAGTGCGGACTCCGGGTCGGGCAGCTCCAGGAATACAACCGGCCCTAACCCGAACACCATAACCTCGGATGCGTACGCCCGGCACGGGCATAGACCGCTGCCTGCAGCAACACACTTACCACATAGACCGCAGGATCGCCGAACTCACATCTCCAGTCCGACTAGAAACGGCTGTGCGCCCGATCGTGAATCTTTACCCACCCTTGCTGTGAGGAGTCGCTCCTTGGCCTTGCAAAATCCACACAAGCACTTACACCCTGGGCTCGCACCTAGACCTCACAACTCCCTCTCCTCCACCACATACAACACGACGGCCCTCCAAGAAGAGACTCTCCCCGCGACTTCCAACAGACGCGACCTGCATCTTGGCACGGCCGCCACGCTTGCCCCGTCCCAGTTTCGGGACAACCTCCCCACGTCGGCCTGCAACGTCGAGCTGATCTCTTGCCCGGACAGGGCGCAAAGGTCAAGGTCGTCGGGCCTGCTGACGCTGTCGTCCGGATTACCGTCATACTCTTCAGGGCTTCAGTCTTTCTCCAGTCGCGAAAATAACCCGGGTGTTCAGTCATCCGCACTACCAACATTGTAACCCCTTTACCGACAGTGGTCACATGCTGTCTTTTTCTCCCTGAAAATGTTTTAACTCATTCGCGGCAAGCCGCATCCGGATGCGCGGCATAAGCCGCGCATCCGGATGCGGCTGGCCGCGAATGAGTTAACCCTTTGGCTGTCGGTAGCGGTTTCTGTCGGGGTGATTCCCGCAGAAATCACCTCGACATAAACCGCTACAGACGGCCAGAGGGCTAACACCTTTACTGCCAGTGAACTTGTTCTGCGTTGTTGGAATCGTAAGATTCCCAGCCGTCAAAGAAGCGTGGATACAAAGCAGTTTCGGCACGAGGCACAGATCTCCACGAGCCCCAGCAGCTGTAAGGGCTCATGAGGATCTGTACCTCCTGCAGCTGGGTGAAGATCAGTTTTGTCTCCGCCAGTGAAGAGGCGCCCTCTTGTGCATGCAGCCACCGGAGCTGTTACAGTACCAGTGGCTGCATACACCAAGGGGTTAACCTGCTAAGACACAGGAGGGGACAAGAGATGTGTTGATAATGTTAACCCTTTGTGTCGGTAGCGGTTATTGTCGCGATGATTCCTGTGGGCATCATCGCGGCAAAACCGCTACCTATGCGCAAAGAGATAGCCTGAATTTAAAAGAAAAAAAAAAAAAAAAGAGCATGTTAAAATGTTTGTTCGCCGAGTTGGCATTCAGGTGTTTGTTGTTGCGTTTGTTGTGCGTGTTTGATCGCTAATGATCATGTTTTATTTTTAAACATATAAACTTTTGAAAATAAATAGAATGAAACCATCGTATAGTTTATTGTTGGTAGCTTTTTACAAGATAATATTGACGTGATTTATATTTAAATCAGATAGCTAATTTATCATCATATAAAGACCTTTCAAGAATCCTCGATTCTGTTGCGGCGCCGTTTTTCCATTGCATATCTCACAGGAGCATGTGCCCAGAAAAAATAAGATATTTCACACAAATGTATTAATTTCGCAAATTTGGTTTTGTGGTAAGTAATCAGCGTTGCTATACTGACCGCAGCGTCATTTGCCTTTTCATTGCAAGAACTCGTTAAATGGGGAATGTTGGACAAATTTATGGTCAATAAATTAAACTCACAAAGTGTCTGTAGTAGCCGTGTAGTTTTTCTAAGCCATGTGGTAAAGCCTGTCTGTTTTGTATGTTTACCTCTCTCACATTCTTTAGACCTTGGTAAAAGTTCATTTTATGTCATTTCTTTTCATGAGAAAATTAACCACTTAGTTACAATGTTACCTTGAACAATAACCCAGACAAGAAGAAGAAAACAAAAAGAAGAAAACAAAACAAACCAACACGGAACAAACCGCCCTTACCCAAAAAGTAAAGAAATAATAAATAAATAAATAAACGTACAGAAGGGGGACAGGCGTTGGTGGTTTTCAGGAAAACTTGTGTTTCTGGCTTCTGTCCGACACCTCCTGCAAACAAAGCGTGTTCGTTGCCCAGGCGAACGCGAAACTGCCGTCTGTATTTTCTGTTTATTTAGCCGATTTTGGCGGTCTCTATTTCTACAGAGATAGTAGAAAGCACTGTTGTCATGGGGACTGTAAATCATATTCTCGATACCCTGGTCGATATCCAGATGTGCAGTGTTTCCATTCCCGAAGCCTTTCTGACGACTGGCAGAGATGAAAGAGCGAATTAAAGCTTGCGCTCGGCCACGTGATCAACTAAACTTTGAGAGAATTACAAGGCATCACTATGTATGCTCAAGAATAAAATTTTGCTTTTCAGTGTGCCACCATATTCTTCATAGACTTTCTTGATCGCTGGTATTCACAGTTGGTCTCACTCTGCTAAATGGAATGGTAGATCTGTGATTGTGCGTGAAGCATTTGTACGTGTACGCTGACCCCGTTTGGCTGGGTTGAGAGACGCCTCAATGATGCAAACAGGCTTAGCAGCAGTTCTGGTGCGGGTGAAGGAGGGGGGGGGGGGGGAGAGATGTTTTTAGACAGACTGAAATGTTAGGAGTTTTTTTCTGCTAGTGGTGTGCACACACACAAAAAGGGTGTACTGGTGATTCGCTGCCCGAGAATTTCTTTTGGGGGCTAGTTACACTTGTATGCCCACATGTAGATAGGATCACCCATAAGGATCACCCATAATTTCAGTTTGCAAACACATAAAAACTGATATTACTATTAGAAAGAGTGCATACAAAATGTGTAGTCGTGCAAATATAAAACTATTTTTTACAGTTCATGAAAAATTGAATTTGAAAATGAGACAATTTTGTGCATTTCATAAAATGCAAAGTTTAGGGTCGCATAACTGCCCATGGAACAGGTATGTCGGTTGCAAAGGGTTCAGAACAGCGCTGCACGGCTTGTTCTAAAGAAGCGTAAACGCGACCACGTGACACCCATGCTTAAAGAACTCCACTGGCTGCCGGTAAAGTTTCGATGCCAGTACAAGATGGCAACTCTGGCATACCGTCACTTTGACGGGACTTTACCGGCGTACCTTTCTGCTTCACTCTGCACATACCAGCCTTCACGTTCTCTGCGGTCCTCCAGTGAGAAACGTTTGAAGGCTCCGAAGCGTAACTTGAAAACTGTTGGTGAACGCTCATTCAGCTTCATTGCACCTTCAGTTTGGAACTCGCTGCCTGTCAGTCTTCGAAATCTCTCTACTCTCCCTCAGTTTAAGGCTCAGTTGAAAACTCACTTCTTCCAGCTTGCTTTTCCTCTGTCGTAGATCCGTGGTCCTGTTGTCTTTATTTGTAATGTTATTGTATTCGTCTATGTCATGTTTGACTGCGTGTGTTAGCGCAATGAGTTTTTGTCACAAAAAGATTTTGCGCTATACAAGAACCATTCATTATTATTATTTATTATTATAACTACATAATCTCTAGACTAACAATACCCCCACGCAATACTGATTAAGCCCAATACCTAGTGTTACGTGGTAGTGGTAGTCATAGTATGATGCAATCACACCAGACGCACGCACGTAGGGGTTCTTGTAAAGAAACTTCTCAGCTGCAACTCGTCACACGTGGCACAAGGTTGTAGGCCACACTGGAGTAATAGTTCCAACAATACTTTATTGCAGCGATGCAGTCTCAGCACAATGCATCCACAAATGCGCCAACACTGGTACACCTCTACAATGCATCAACACTTTTGACACACTGCGGCTCTCATACAATGTACACACATATTTCCTAACACCGTCTTTTATACTAGCACAGATTTCCAGAACAATCCAGCAAATTCACACAACTCAACCAATCAGAAAAGAAAACGTAACCAAAATTCATTAAAAAGAAACATCTAGAAATAACTACAGCTGACGACTAACATTTAGGTGTATTCGATACAATGTT
>BTPG01000002.1:129395607-129475068 GCA_036245525.1 Semisulcospira habei | reverse complement strand
AACAAGGCTTTCTCAGGACGTGCCTGCACTGCTTGTGAAAAAAAAAACTAAACAGAACATTGAATGTATGTCGCCAGCCGGTCAAATACTTTAAATAAACTACACATGGGCTCTAAATAAAAGCTAAGGACCATTTAGCAACACACATCCAATATCAAGAGCTACAGGCTGTGCAGACAGTAGGGTGAGTTTTAAAAAGGCAAATACAGGTGGAATGGACCAAGGGTTAGGACAGAAACACATGCACCAGTTAGAGAGAAATAACTCACACCTGTGGGCTGTCCAGGGTGACCCTGTGGACAACTAAAAAGTACCTAACCCACCCTAGCCCCCAGGGCAGACCCGGGTGGGGCCGGGAACATTCGTATGGTGTCGCCAGCCGGTCAAATACATTAAATTAACCTAACACATGGGGCCTTAATAATGCTAAGACCATTTATTCAACACACATCAATATTTCAAGAAGATACAGGCAGTGCAGAAGTAGGGAGAGTTTTATAAAGGCAAATACAGGTGAATGGACCATGGGTAGACCAGAAACACATGCCCCAGAATAGAGAGAAAACTTCACCCTGTGGGGCTGACTCGTCATAATTGAGGTCACTAGATAATTGCACCGTTTACCTTCTAGGTAAAACTAGGACGGACTTTGGCAACAATGTAACTAAAAGACTTTTAGCTAAACAACAGAAATTTTAGCTACACAACAGAAATCAATTCTCCAGGCAAAAGAAAATGAATCCTACTAAAAAGGTACGTAATTCTTATCCAAAATAACTCAAATGAATATCGGATCTTTCCGATGATCAACACACACATGCTTTCAAAACCACAAACGTAACTTCTAGTCTGTATTCATTTAATAAATAAAAAAAAACCAGCTCCTACAATGGTGTGATGAAACTCTATGCCCACGCATAGAGTTCACACAGTGGGTTTAATACGGTATAGTTTTGTTAGGGTTTGTCTTGTGACAACTATTCTGTGTGGCACGAGATCCACGTGAAATCTTTAAGGAACGTTTGGCACGGGGAGTTTTAGTGAGTTTAGGTGAGAGCTCAGTCTGTCAGAGGGTGAAATAAGTTAGTACGGGGCTTTACTGTCAGTGTGGACAGACGTGTGCGAGATACCTTAGCCCGTATTCCAAGACTCTGGATTGTATTGATTGATTGTACTTTGCTTAACGTCCCGACAGCAACAAGGCTTTCTCAGGACGTGCCTGCACTGCTTGTGAAAAAAAAAAACTAAACAGAACATTGAATGGATTGATTGATTGATTGTACATTGCTTAATGTCCCGACAGCAACAAGGCTTTCTCAGGACGTGCCTGCACTGCTTGTGAAAAAAAAAAATAAACAGAACATTGAATGTATGTCGCCAGCCGGTCAAATACATTAAATAAACCTAACACATGGGGCCTAAATAAAGCTAAGACCATTTAGCAACACACATCCAATATCAAGAGCTACAGGCAGTGCAGACAGTAGGGAGAGTTTTAAAAAGGCAAATACAGGTGAATGGACCAAGGGTAGACAGAAACACATGCCCCAGAATAGAGATTGATTGATTGATTGTACATTGCTTAACGTCCCGACAGCAACAAGGCTTTCTCAGGACGTGCCTGCACTGCTTGTGAAAAAAAAAATAAACAGAACATTGAATGTATGTCGCCAGCCGGTCAAATACATTAAATAAACCTAACACATGGGGCCTAAATAAAGCTAAGACCATTTAGCAACACACATCCAATATCAAGAGCTACAGGCAGTGCAGACAGTAGGGAGAGTTTTAAAAAGGCAAATACAGGTGAATGGACCAAGGGTAGACAGAAACACATGCCCCAGAATAGAGAGAAAAACTCACCCTGTGGGGCTGACCAGGGTGACCCTGGGAACTAAAAAGTACCTAACCCCACCCAAGTCCCCCAGGGCAGACCCGGGTGGGGGGGAACATTGAATGGATGTCGCCAGCCGGTCAAATACATTAAATAAACCTAACACATGGGGCCTAAATAAAGCTAAGACCATTTAGCAACACACATCCAATATCAAGAGCTACAGGCAGTGCAGACAGTAGGGAGAGTGTTAAAAAGGCAAATACAGGTGAATGGACAAAGGGTAGACAGAAACACATGCCCCAGAATAGAGAGAAAAACCCACCCTGTGGGGCTGACCAGGGTGACCCTGGGAACTAAAAAGTACCTAACCCCACCCAAGTCCCCCAGGGCAGACCCGGGTGGGGGTCCAAGACTCTGGAACCTAGAATTCAGAGTGCTTGTCGAGAGTGGAGCGACGGACGCCGAGACATCAGTCACCAGGGACCTAATGCGAGGCCATCTCTCCATTCAGGGAGTGAGCGACCGGGAGCGAGACACCCGGGTCACAGCGAGGACTGCGCTGTACGGTACGAGTAGCGAGGATGTCCACGGTACGAGAGGCAGGACGACTCGAGAGTGTACAACAAAGGACTTGCATGCCTAGACGTGAAAAGGACTGAACGTAACCAGGCGATAACACCAAACAGGTTGGAGTGTGAGATACTACTACCTGTCCTGGCATTTATATTGTGTATGTGGATGTGATGTTGAGATGCTGGTAGTGGGGAAGGTGTGGTGTATATAGTTTGATAGTTTTTTAGCGTTCTTTTATTGTTTTATCTGTTATAAACATCGTCGTTAGAAAGAAAGCCCGTGAGTTGTGTTTTACCGCGTGAATGCGCCCGTCCGAGTCGGTGGCGGTGTATGCGTGTTGTGCGAGAGTCTGTACGTGCGACTGTGAGTAAGTCTGCGTGCGTTACAATGGTTTTAGAAGATATGCCATCCTAAAACTGGTTTAAAAAAATGCACAATTGGCAGAGTTAGGCACATCTCTCATCTCAATCAACAAATCTGCATGTGTTATCAGGCCATGTTTTTGTATATATCAACCAAAAAAAATTGAGGACCTTAATTTTGTTTGCATCATCTAGTCAATCTCTTGGCTTGACTTCGCGAACGAAGATTTTATAGGAGTTGCCCACGACGTCTGCAGGCTTGTTCGTGGCTGCGGAGGCCAATCCGAGACAGGCAGGTTCGACCGCAGTGGCTGCAGGGGAAGGTATGGCCAGGGTTCTGAGCTGCGGCATCTCTGTTTTTTCTCCTGAGCCGCTTGTCCTTAAGGCTAGCTCTGTGAGAGTCCTCAAAGGAGACAGCTGCCTTGTAAATGGTGGAGCGCCAGGTGTCACGGTCCGCAGCAAGCGAAGACCACTGGTGGTGGTCGATTTGGCAGGCACTAAGTGACTTCTTGAGACAGTCTTTGTATCTCTTCTTTGGTGCCCCTCTGTCACGGTGTCCAGTAGCAAGCTCGCCGAACAGGGTGATCTTTGGTAGGCGATGATCCTCCATCCTGGAGACATGCCCCGCCCAGCGGAGCTGTGTCCGCAGCAGCAAAGCCTCGATGCTCACAGTTTCAGCCTGTTCAAGGACCTCGACGTTGGTGACATAGTCACTCCAGTGAATGCCCAGGATGGTACGCAGGCAGCGCTGGTGGAAGCGTTCGAGGAGTCGTAGTTGGCTGCGGTAGAGGGCCCAGGACTCGGAACCATACAGCAGGGTGGTGAGGACCACAGCTCTGTACACGCTGATCTTGGTGCCTGTTTTCAGCTGTTGATTGTGCCACACCCGCTTGAAAAGTCGCCCGAAAGCGCTGTTCGCTTTTGCCAGCCTGCTGTCAAGCTCCTTGTCCAGCTTGGCGTCCGACGTGATAATGCAGCCAAGGTAAGTAAACTGGTGCACTGACTTTAGTTCAGACTCGCCAATGGTGATGTGAGGAGGGCGATACACTGTCTTGGGTGCCGGCTGATGGAGGACCTCTGTCTTTTTCAGACTGACCTCGAGTCCAAAGAGCTGGGCAGCATCTGCGAAGCAAGACGTGATGCGCTGCAGGGCTCTCTCTGTGTGTGCAACGAGGGCAGCATCATCAGCAAAAAGCAGCTCACGAATCAGTTGGTCTAGGGTTTTCGTGTGGGCCTGCAGTCGTCTGAGGTTGAACAGGCTGCCATCGAGACGATACCTGATGTACACTGCATCGTCATCGAGGTCCACTGTGGCCTGCTTCAACATCATGCTAAAAAAGATGGTGAAGAGGGTCGGTGCCAGCACGCAGCCCTGCTTTACGCCGTTGAGAATAGGGAATGGTTCCGAGAGGTCATTGTTGAGTCTGACCTGGCCTTGCTGGTCCTCGTGTAGCTGGACAATCATGTTGAGGAACTTTGGGGGACAGCCAAGTCGCTCCAGGATCTGCCACATGCCTTGCCTGCTCACAGTGTCGAACGCTTTTGTTAGGTCGACAAATGTTACGTACAGACCTTTGTTCTGCTCGCGGCACTTCTCCTGTAGCTGTCTCAGCACAAAGACCATATCGGTGGTGCTCCTGTTTGCTCTGAAGCCACACTGGCCCTCTGGGAGTTGGTCTTCAGCGATGGCAGGTACCAGCCGATTCAGGAGCAGCCTTGCAAGGATTTTCCCAGCAATGGACAGCAGGGTAATTCCCCGATAGTTGGAACAGTCAGACTTCTCGCCTTTGTTCTTGTACAGGGTGATACAGTCGTTATCACCCTGTACAGTCGTTATCACATCATCTAGTAGTAGTAGTAGTAGTAGTAGTGCGAGGACAAAATAGGCCGTGAGGCCTTTGCAAATGTCCTTTCTTTAATTACTTTATGGGTCTGTTATGCATGCAAATTTTCATATAAATCATTCATCACAGCAATAGAAAATCTCTTTAAATTTGGGTAATTCGTCCAGCTGGTTTTTAAATTTGTTTATATTAGGTGCTTTTTAAAAAAAAAAAAAAAAGAAACCGGTAACTCATTCGAAACAATGGCAACTCTTTTAGCAAAACAAAACTTCCGCAGGTTAGTGTTGCAATGATTTTCCCTTCAGAGTTTCGGATTCTGTCACAAAACGGTGCTGCAAAAAAGTCGTTCCAAATTAGATCGTCAGTTATAAATTTTAAAAACTTGGATTAAGTCTCCACGTATTCTACGTCCACGTAAGGAGTGTAGTCCAAAGTATTTGAGTCTGTTTAAGTAAGTTATATTTCTACATTCTTTAACCAGCTTTGTTGCTCGTCTCTGTACCCTTTCGAGTGCAACTGATTGTCTCTTTAAACCTGGGTACCATACAGTGTTTGCATATTCTAAATGTTGTCCGACTAGTGATTTATACACTTTACTAAAAATGTCCTTATCCAAATAATTAAAGGCTCTCTTAACTACTCCAACCATTTTGTTAGCCTTATTGATACAGTTCTGAATATGGGGGTCAAAAGATAGAACTTTATCAAAAACAACGCCTAAGTCTCTTTCTTACTTACAAGATACCACCTTTATAATGTTACTGTTAACTTTCATCAAGTAATCATGTTCAGGATTGTTCCTTCCAGCATGCCCCTCACTCGGGTCTGCCCCGGGGGACTTGGGTGGGGTTAACTACTTTTTAGTACCCAGGGTCACCCTGGTCAGCCTCACAGGGTGGGTTTTCCTCTCTATTCTGGGGCATGTGTTTCTGCCTACCCTTGGTCCATTCACCTGTATTTTCCTTTTTTAAACTCTCCCTACTGTCTGCGCTGCCTGTAGCTCTTGATATTGGATGTGTGTTGCTAAATGGTCTTAGCTTTATTTAGGCCCCATGTTGTAGGTTTATTTAACGTATTGGACTGGCTGGAGACATACATTCAATATTCTGTTTGGTTTTTTTCACAAGCAGTGCAGGCATGTCCTGAGAAAGTCTTGTTGCTGTCGGGACGTTTACACAATGTACAATCAATCAACCATACTTCCAAAATATTTTGGGGTTCATTTTACATTTATCTGCAATATTTCTTTCATGTAATTTTTTATTACATTAATTTATTACAGTCGTTTCTTAAGGTAATATATCTTTGATAATCCCTACCTTCTTTAGTTTGAAGATATCTTTTATATAGCATATGCTTCTTTTTAATAATACTTAAAGTACCCTTATTCATCCAAGATATGATTTGTTATTTATTATATCAGACCAGAGACATTCCTGTCTGGTGGGGCCAACATGCATTCTCAGATGCTGGGAAATTTAGAAGTGTGTGTGATAAGCGAAGTGCGGATGAAGTAAATAATTGTATCAAATAAATGTCTATGAAAAATTGATCATATAGAATTTTGAGTGTACATTTTTACTGCAGAAGTACAAACAAAACATAACTATATAATTATGTACCCACTCCATAAAGTTTTCCCTTCTTTGACACATGTATTGATATATTGTATAACAAACAAATTAATATTCATGAGCTTGCTAGGTATACTTTCCTTCCCAAAATCCCTTGCGCACCAAGAAGACTCGATCTTGCCGATACTTGGATTTTAAAAACGGAGAAACGAAATATGCTCACACTGCAACATTAACACGCTCCTTATGTGTAATAGTAATGACATACTACTTTGTGTTTATGAATGCTTGAAATGCATATCCTATACACAAACACGAACGGAGAAAAGACGCCAGGAAACATGCGAGTCGGGCTGGACCGACAAGTGAAATTGACGAGATGTCAGCTGGCAATCGACAACCTGAGAAAAGAACAAAATAAACAAACTGCTGGCATTTTCCGCAATTATGCGTGATCTAGTTACAAGTAAAATTTACTCAGCAACATGCACGGTTATACAATGCACTAATGTCTTCCTAGTCAATCGAAATCTATGCGCCGAGTCGACAGCAATATGCGGCCGTCTGCCATTCATGTGTTTTGTCTAAACATCGCATTCAGCCGCAAAATGAATGACGCGAGGCATAGTTTTGTTTTTGGACTGGGTACATAAATTATATTGAGCAACAATTGTGTTTGATATAGTGCCGATAAACAGACATGTGATTACTTGATTCGAATCAAATGTCCTTGTCTTCGACTCGGACATTTTGATTTGAGTCTCGTAATCACATCTGCCTGTCATCGCACTATATCAAGCAAAATGTTGCTCAATATAATATAATATTTTGCCATAATAATCAACGACATACATATGTATACGTAACTGGCGCACCTGGTCACACACCGAGGTTATTGTCACAGCGACGCACACGATCTGTGAGTGTAGCGTTGTTTATTATATAAGCAGCAAACAAATATTGCCATCTGCATTTATCAGTCATTATAGCTTGTTTTATTAAAAAAATGGAAACTGGAAAGTGCCACTGGCCGTTTCCAGGTCCACAGTACAGGGCCCTTTACTATACAGGTACTAGCAGTTTACACTAGCGCTATTTTCCATGAAGCACTGTGAACATGTTTAGTGCAGCTTGCCGGAGCCGGCAAATGGAGCACAGCCTAAACCTTCACACTGAGAAAATGGGTAGGTTTTTAAAGCATGGGTGAAGGTCATCACTCATGCTCTGCCCCGACTTTCCAAGGCCTATAGAGGTGTGTCATGTGACAAGCAATATCATTTGGTGCCAGACCGTGTCCGGTGCCTCAAGCCTGATGAGATTAGAGCATGTATTATCCCCATTGTGAATCTGACAGTGCCTGATCGTGATGTCAAATTCAGCCCATTCCCATAGCAACTCATATGATCCATCACGTTTATACAGCATTGCCATATCATAGATCCAGACCTTAACTCGCCAAGCTCACATAGGAGGTTGGTCAGTTACACTAAGATCTGTTACCTTTAAATATGACTGAGTGTCTGTTTAACGTTAATGGTCATCTAAATATAAAAAGCACTTTCATGCTTTGTGGATTTTATGACACATGTATTAGCTTTTCTGCAATAAAACATATAAGGCAGTGCCATACGGCAAAAAATAAGTTTAAACAGTTGTGTTTGTGTGCTTGCATGTATGTACATTAAAAACATATCAAACACACACATACACTCAAAATCTAGACCAACACAAAAAATAACAGTGGTTGCTGAGTTATGCAAAACAGGACTTGCTCAGTGAAAAAATAGAAATAAATACACACTGAACTGCACTCTCCCGATATATTTTTCTCCATTAAATCACACGCATCCAACTTGCATCACAAACAAATGATGTGTATAATTTCGCAGAAATAAAGTAACTGTACTCTCTCTGTGTCTCTCCTCGTCTTTCTCAAACCCTATCTTCTCATACCTTGTCAAAGTTTATGCCTTTGGTTGTCAGTAGCGGTTTTTGTAGCAATGATTCCTGCAGGAATCATTGCAACAAAAACTGCTACCGACAGCCAAAGTTAAAGAAGGCATTAGGCATGCTGGTCTGTGGTTTTGGACCTTACATCCTAGAGCCGTAAAATATATCACTGACCAGAGCAGGGGTGTTGAAAGCCTACAAAACTTGATTTAAGAAAATGGTATGGTGAGCTCCAAGTTTTGAGTTGTGAGCCGGGCTACCATTTATGGATCAGTTTCAAGTCGCCTGAAGCTTTTTTGAGTGTCCACAGGCAACTGTTTTCATCACTCATGTCAACACACATATACTGACGAGCAAAAAAAGAAATGCAACATTTTTTGAATTATCGCAAACACTTGAGTGTTTTCAGATGATTTCTAAAATGTCTCATCTCTTTTGTTTGTCAGTATACATATATGCAGATGATGGTTTGTCACTAAAACAGGAGTCTGGAGACATGGTCTGGCCAATCTAAATCTAGGAAGCGGCTAACGGTATTCCAATATTTGCCTTTTTTTCTCACAGTTTGAGGCCTTCTATCAGATTCTTGATTTTTATTCTCAGGAAAACTGAGTTTGATATGTGAGTGCTGGTCTCTGATTTTGGACCTAGTGGCCTGGAGAGCCTTAAGGTTCAAAATAACAGACCTATGTTACCTCAAAAAACTATGCTTAAAAACTTAAATCCCCATCAGACCCAAAATGGTTGTAAAGAAGATGCTATATATATATAAATACAGTGTGACAACTCCATTCACTGACATTAACCCCTTCGCTGCCAAGAAAAAGTGAATGTCATCCACCAGAAAGAGACACAGATCCTCATGAGCCCCTGCGACTGCGGGTGCTCATGAGGATCTATGCCTCTTGCGAAGACCAATCTGTCTCCATATTCCCTGAACAGTTGGGGTTTTGGTTCTTGAATGAAGAAAGATTTCAGAAACAAGATATGCGTCCAGTGGCATGGAAGGGATTAAAGTACCGAGTGCTTGACCAATGTCCACATGCACAATGGAGTTAATCAAACTGTTGTATGCAAAATGCATACTTTGGCCGGCAGTTTATGACGTCAGGATAGCAAATACTTGCACCATTAACCGCTGTAACCCCAAGTCCAAATTTCGGAGGTGCTACTTAAGGACTATGTACCTGTTGAAGGAGATGGATCGACCAAGATAATTCAAGGGTAGTGCCAGATGAGCTTGGCGCCGGAAGGCGCCAAGCTCATCTGGCACTACCATTGAATTATTATGGTCAATCCATCACCTGCTGTAGGGATCTGGGGCTAAATGGGTTAACTTTTTGTTACAGATGACATGGAAATCATAATTTCAGTCACTACAATGTGCTTAAAGAGAGCTAGAAAGTACTTTTTTTAGCTCTGTAATACACCATTCAATTTTAAAATGTTTTAAAAAAAAGTTCTGTACAAAATTTATTTAAAAAAAAAAAAAAGCAGCCTAAATCTGCAGAGTGAGTATACATCAAAACATGTTCAATTTACATTTGATTATATACACTATATATATATATATATACACTGGACACGGAGACAGAGGGGCACCAAAGAAGAGATACAAAGACGGTCTCAAGAAGTCACTTAGTGCCTGCCAAATCGACCGCCACCAGTGGTCTTCACTTGCTGCGGACCGCGACACCTGGCGCTCCACCATTTACAAGGCAGCCGCCTCCTTTGAGGACTCTCGCAGAGCTAGCCTTAAGGACAAGCGGTTCAGGAGAAAAAACAGAGTTGTCGAAACTCAGAACCCTGACCAGACCTTCCCCTGCAGCCACTGCAGTCGAACCTGCCTGTCCCGGATTGGCCTCCGCAGCCACGAACATGCCTGCAGACGACGTAGGCAACCCCTATAGAATCTTCGTTCGTGAAGTCAAGCCAAGATATATATATATATAAATAATTTTTCATTAAATTCTAAGAATGCTGTGCTAAAGCCATGGAATTCTCAGCTGGTAAGCTTGCATTGTGTCAACAGGACATCAGCTGTCCTTTTTATGACTGCATCGCTCACAAGATCTTTTGATATATATATATATTGTACTTGTACACTAGAATTTCCACTGTCGCACACAATTTACACATCCTACTGTATCAAAATGATGGCAGATCATGCACAGTATACAGACAATTGGCAGCCTTGTACATGCAGCCATCGGTAATCGTTACAGTACTTATACCTGCATGCAGGGGCAGATCAGTTACCTCTCGGGAAGGAGGGGGTGGGGGGAGGGGTAGGGGTGTGTGTGTGTGTGTGTGTGTTCAAGCACCCAAAAAGAGACTGGTATAGCATTTTAGAGTATGGCTACAGGGGTGGAGGGGGGGGTCTAGCCCCCCCCCCCCCACCTCCCTTCCCCCAAATCTGCCCCTGCATGGGGTAAAGTACTCTAGAACAAAGGCACAGCACATCATTCTTAAATCACATGGTTGTGGCTAGAAAAGATATATATGTTTGCAAAACAATTGCATCTCCGCTGCAAGATACAGCCTGCCTACGAATAGCGCCAGCAAGAGGCTTAGGTCCTCATCAGCCCCCACCTCTGTGAGGGCTCATGAGGATCTATGTCTCTCACTTAAAACCACTTTGTATCCATGTTTATTTGACAGCTAGGGATCTGGCACTGAATCAACAATGATGTCAAAAACACAACTGCAAGTTAAATCTTTGACAAAATCTCACGCACTTGGTGCCAACAGAATTAGCCAAAAGTGCTCAGCTGCTGTTTTTGTCGGTTGTCTTCCAAGACGAACGTCCTGTGAGGGTAGTCCTCTGTCTCCACAACCAGGTACCGGTATTCAAATTTCCCACTCTCTCCCTGCAAAAGAAAAGCAGCTGTCAGGAACGGTTGAAAAAAAAAGACTTTTCCAACAGCACTGAAAGAACTTTTCAAATGGAAAAATACACGAAACGAATTTCTCTTTTTGAGATAATAAAGTACTCTTATTCTTACATCATACATTCAGCCTGTGTAGCCATTCACGATCACTACATACCAGTAGCAGCACCGTCACGAATGCAAAAATATGAATCGGATACAAGAGGCGAGTGTTCACACTAAACTTTATGACAACCAGTATTCTCTTGCTACAAACCTGAACAATATATTGTCTAACAACAACAAAAAACACAATTCCAACACCGCAATCAGTTCCAGTCAGGACATGCATCACAACTTCACTTATTCCAGTATATTTCAAACAGTGTCAGCATTCTGTCTCCATAACCAACATTGTCAGTTTTAACCCATTTAGCCCCAAGACCCTACAGCAGGAGATGGATGGACCGTGATAATTCAAGGGTAGTGCCAGATTAGTTTGGTGCCTGAAGGCACCAAGCTAGTCTGGCACTACCCTTGAATTATCACGGTCCATTTATCTGCAACTGGTACAACTCCAAAATTTGGGAAATGGGGCCTTGGGATTAAGAGGGTTACCCCTTTGGTTGTTGGTAGTGCTTCTTGGTGAGGTGATCCTTGACAACAAGCACTATGGATAGCCAATATGGTTAACCAGTAGTCTGCAGGTATCACCTTGACAAAAAGCTTTTCAGATAGCCAAAATGATTAATCAGGATCTTCTACAGCTACTTTCCTTTCAGGTACTTGCATTAAAAAAACAGTAGAATGCGGAGAATTTCCAGTTACCAAGAACACCATTTGGAGTTGTCCTCTAAAGCCTACATACCTGGGGCCAGTTGCATGAGTGAGCTTAGTCCTGCACCAGCCACAAAGCAAGGTGCAGGACTTTAAGCTAACTCATGGTGGCTGGTGCAGGGCTATAAGCTCACTCATGCACTGACCCCAGTTCAGTAGACAGATAAACCATGATAGCCAACACCAAGATAATCTGGCATCACCCTTCAACTATCATGGTCATATTGATGCCAAGCTATTCTGGCACTAACCTTTAATTATGGAAAAGCCATGTGTTGTTGCAGTGTGCTAAGGCTGAATCGCTTATGTCAAAGTTTGTGGTATAGGTCACTAACCTTCTGCACTTCCACGTGGACCGTTCCCTTCTTGTAAGGACCCTCAATGTAGAACCTCATTCGCATGTGGGGCACACCATTCACCTCAAACTCAGTGTGACTGCAATCAATCAGTCAGTCATATTGGGAACACAGAGGCCAGTCTTGTGCCTGCAGCATCACACCCGAATGTGAATGCTTACACTTTTGTCATTTTGGAAGGTTACATGATGACACAAACCTTACCCCACCATACATCCTTGTGCTCTTGCTGAGGTGCGCCATCAGTTCTGAGGCACTTAAAGCTGTTCTTAATTGGACAAACTTTTGATCGGCAAACCTAGATCGGAGAAGATCTGTGATCTTTTGGTTTGTTCTTAATTGAGGTTGAATGAACCTAGGCGAACTTCAGCAAACCAGGTTTGCCATGGTTCTCTTTCTTAACTGAAGTGCTTGATTCAGTTTATTTACTGTCTGTGAAGATGTTCAAAATGGCTGCCGCTATGCCGCTTCGTGATTTGAACAATTTTTGTTTTTGTACTCCTTGCAGTAGCGATCCCACAAACAGCGTTGTGTCTCGTACAAATCAATAAAAATAGGTCTTGTTCTTCGCACGAGTGAAATATCGCTGTACGCCATAGTTGTTTGTATCGGTGACTATCTTCTTATCTCCAACGCAGAAGAGGGTAAAAGTTTTGACCAATCAGAGAAAAGGTCTTTTTCCAACAGCGAACTATGGTTTGCCGAGGTTTGTGAACTACTTCGAACTAGGTTTGCCGTATCTTTAGATCGTCCAATTAAGAACTAACCTGGTTCGCCCAAAATCGTGAACTCTAGATCGTCAGAGTTCGCGAACTAAGGTTCGTTTAATTAAGCAAGTGTAGTGCCAGAATAGCTTAGTGCCTTTAGGCACAAAGCTATTCTGGCGCCACCCTTGAACTAAAGCCATTGGTCTATATCCTTATATGTAAGTACTATAATGTAGCTTGCATATGGCAGTGTACAAATTTGAAGCTTTCAGCCTCAGTATGATATGGGTTAAAGTAAAAAGCAGCTGACTGTAGACTGTGATTTTTAAAGATGCTGTCTGTCCTGATGGCCGACAATTTTAAATCCTAGCAGAAAATCTGGTGTCAAATGTGCTGTTCTAACCTGACGTGCCTCCGTCGTCCACGCCTTGTTGTCTCCCCATAACCCTTGATAGGCTCCCCTAGAGCGGCTGCCACCTACAATAATATCAAAATCAGAAGTAGGTTAGAAGTGAAAATGCATGGTTAAAGTGCGCTGACACCTTCAACGGATCCTGCAAGAAGCATACATTCTCAGCCTGCTGCTTTTTTCTGTGTAATTTATATGCTTTCTGACATTAACCCATACAACCCCACGGCCGCTTTTCCCAAATTTTGGAGGTGTCACCTAACGACCATGTGCCAGCTGGAGGAGATGTATTGACCATGATAATTCAAGGGTAGTGCCAGATTCGCTTGGCACCTTCATGGTCAATACATCTCCTGCTGTAAGGCATTGGGGCTAAATGGGTTAACAGTCACCTTTTGTATTTATGGTACTTGTGAGAACACAAATGTGTTTTGAGATGGCCCATACTGTCTTGTAAGTTGTATGCATGTTTGTCTATGGTATCCAAAATGGTTACACGCAGTGTGACCCCTGTCAAAGGCAGTTTATGAATATAGCTTGGCATCCGTCAGGTTGACACACATTCATTTGGCTTTTTGTCTACCGTATTGAAAATACAGTAGACTTTGAGAGGGGCTGGTCAAAGCACATTCCGTAGCATGCAAATGATGAACATAGGCAGGCATACATCAGAGTCTGACGGTGAAGTAACATGATAAAAATTACGTCATGCCTAGCTACGCCGAACCGCGCTGTTGAATGTACATTTGGCGGGAAACGCTGTGTGTATGTGTGTGTGTGTGTGCAGACACAAGTTTCTCCTGTGTCTGTGTACGTACAGGTCTGAGAATTTAGGAAATGCTTCCTTCAAGATGCATCTTGCAGAACTTTTCAGCATCTATGAATTGGATTACTCTTTAAAAAGAAACATTACCGTTTATACAAAGTTGGTTGACCCGCATTTGAGTCCGTAATTTGTGTTATATTCATATAAAGTTTTTAATATAGCTAGCTTCGAGAAAGATATTGAATGAGTTCGTTAAACAGCTTTGTATCTATTCAATGTTTGTGCAAAAATAATAATTCTTTGAAGAAAAAAATGATGACATGAAGAATTCTCAACTTCAGACAGTGACGGTGACGTAAAAGTGCTAGCCACATTATATATTGTTGATGTTGTTATACATTGTTGGTGAACTGAGGCAAAGCACAAAATAAGTCAGTGTTATATTTGAACTGACACAAAGAAAAGATCGCGCTCTCTCTCCCAGGGTTGATAGTCATTACTTTTTTCTTTAATGAAATAATTTTTCTTTAATTCTGGTAAAAGGTTAAAGAAATAAATTTTCTTTAATTTTTTTTGAAAATTAAAGAAATAAATTTTCTTTAATTTTTCTTTTTAATGAAATAAATTTGCGTTAAATACTCGAATGATCATTTATTGCTCAGCTCAGGTACCATCTACCTTCTCACTCCTGAAACGAAACCCATCCAACTGCAAGAGGCATAGATCCTCATGAGCCCCCGCAACTGCGGGGGCTCATGAGGATCTATGCCTCTTGCTGGGATAATCTGCGCTCTTGTTTTGCTCAAGCAAAGTGGATCCCTTAAGTTTTTCACCTGTCCAATCGTTGCTGTACCATCTGCTTTTTTACTCCTGAAACAAAAACCACCCAACTGAAAGAGACATAGATCCTCATGAGCCCCTGCAAATGCGGGGGCTTGTGAGGATCTATGCCTCTTGCTGGGATAATCTGCGCTCGTGATTTTCTCAAGCAAAGGGGATCCGTTAAGTTTTTCACCTGTCCAATCTTTGCTGTACGAGTGCCATCTGCCTTCTCACTCCTGAAACGAAAACCACCCAACTGAAAGAGGCATAGATCCTCATGAGCCCCCGCAACTGCAGAGGGCTCGTTAGGATCTATGCCTCTTCCTGGGATAATCTACGCTCGTGATCTTCTCAAGCAAAGGGGATCCGTTAAGTTTTTCACCCAGAGGCATAGATCCTCCAAACCACCTCAAACTGGCTGCAACTGGGACAAACCGGCTTTGCGCATAGGCACCTGTTGTTCACGACGGAAAAACGAACTGAAGTAACGAAATTTTTAACGAAAGAAATCGATAATCGTTACTTTTATTTTTTAATTCGTTGAATTTTCTTTAACTTTTTAAAAACATTAACGCGTTAAATTTTCTTTAACCAAAAATTTAATTTGTTAAATCGTTAAATCTTCCAACCCTGCTCTCTCCCTACCACAGTTTGATTTAGGAAGACCACTTATAGAAAGTCAGTTGACCCACATTTGAGTCCGTAATTTTTGTTCTATTCACTTGGAATTTTGGATAGCTAGATTTGAAATAGACATTGGATGAGTTCGTAATCCAGTGTTGTCAGTACCTCTTCAACTTTTTAAATAATAATTCATTTTTGCAAGTTTTAGATCCAGTATATACTCCCATCAAACAGTCAGCCCTGGCAGAGGCTGTGTGGAAGAAAACAGACAGCCCTGGAAGATGGTTGTACATTTTTAACGTCCTGACAGCAACAAGACTTTCCAAGGACGTGCCAGCACTGCTTGTGAAAAAAAAAACTAAACAGAATATTGAATAATAATAATAATTAAGGTATTTATAATGCGCTTATCTTATAATAATTATAACTCTAAGTGCGCACTCACAACTCACGCATGCATGCGCCATGCTTTAGACGACGACTCACGTACCACAAATAGTGAAATACATTACAACAGTCAGCTTGGGGTGGGGAGTGTGGTGGTATATTGCTAGAACTGTTGAAAGAGGTGAGTTTTGAGGGCGGACTGGAAGGAGGAGAGAGAGTGTTTCTGACGGAGAGAGAGGGGGAGAGTGTTCCAGGTGGAAGGACCGTATACTGAGAAGGAGCAGGGGCCAAAAGTGCTGAGTTTGGTGCGGGGGATGAATGTATGTCGCCAGCCGGTCTAATACGCTAAATAAACCTAAGACCATTTAGCAACACACATCCAATATCAAGAGCTACAGAAAGCGCAGACAGTGGGAGAGTTTAAAAAAGGAATATACAGGTGAATGACCAAGGGTAGACACACATGCCCCAGAATAGAGGGGAAAACCCACCCTGTGGGGCTGACCAGGGTGACCCTGGGAACTAAAAAGTAGTTAATCCCACCCAAGTCCCCCAGGGCAGACCCTGTGGGGGTAGCCCTGGAAGAGGATGCGTGCCTTTCGGATGAGCGATGTGAAACATCAAATGCGTAACTGCGTACACAGCATCGTGAGACCAGCGATGCCATGACGTCAAGCTTATAGTGACGTCATTTTGCTGCTGGTGCTATTATTTTTCAGACTTCCTGTCACTACACGAACCCACGGAGAGTACTAATGGCGGGAAGCGCAGTGTGTCCGTCTTGATTTGTGTGCGCCGGCATGTGTGTTGATCAGAGATTGGCTGAGAGAGGAGGGAAATGGATCAGAAGGATAAGCTTAAAAATATGAACAACTCTGAATGTTTCTAAAAGAAAAACGCATGTGAGCTACAAACAATAAGGTAGATTTTGTGATGAAATCCCCATCTTGTTTTAATTCGAACAGAAAAAAAAAAACACAGACGAATTTTCCAACACTGGTTGAAAAATTTAATGATGGGATGGGTAGGGGTGGCCAGCTTCCAGTATCACTAGGCAGGCATTGTCATGGAATCCCCAGGGAAAGAGGAAAAGAGGTAGGCCGAGAAACTCCTGGCGTTGAGACCTCCAAGCAGACACCAAGAGAATGGGAACCACCTGGAGTAAAATCGAAGGAGAAGCACAGGACAGGAGTCGCTGGAGGTCTCTCGTCGACGGCCTATACCCGGGTGGGGGTGGGCGGTACACAGAAATAAACTGTGAAATGTTGACATTGCTAATGTGTAAAATCATTCAAGGTTAGCATTTTGGTGACAGAGATGGTGTTGCAACTTCGCAGCTGAACAACTTCCTACCAAAAAATACCTAAATAAATTCTTCTCCATCTGAAAAGCACTTTCTACCGGTAAACATATTTCTCATCTGCATTATTTCTACCATAACCATAAAACTTGTATCCCTGGGGTTAATAACATACCTCCATGTTATCTTGGCACTTTTTTAAGGCATCACCATACACGCCACTTGGACTGTCGGACGAAAACAATTCGCGTCCGATAATGTAAAACAGGAAACCTGTACAGAAAAAGAGACATCTTTATGGAAAAATACCCCAGATGACTAACAGATGTGCCGATGTAAAATAAAGCCGATTTCAGTCAACAAGCGGCAAAACTGCTCATGAGCATTTGCAACTGCAAGGACTTACTAATCTAGGATGCCCGAAACACTGCAAGAACATAATGGATCTACCATGATACATAGTTCAAGGGTGGTGCCAGAATAGCTTGGCGCCAAGAGGCGCCAAGCTATTCTGGCACTACCCTTGAACTACAATGGTTGAACTATCTCCTGTGATTGCGCTACGGGTTTTGACAACCGGTATTTTCTTTCAGTAGCACCTTGCCAAAATAGTGCCTGCTATCAAAATGAGTACGAAATTCCATTGTATTCTTCAACAATTTTTAGTATCACTATCGCCGCAATCGGTATTTCTCTTTTCTTAATTGGTATCGCCTACTTGGGTCTACTATTTTTCATGCAAAACCAGTAAAATACCAAGAATTACTGGATAACATGAACACTGAATCTCGTTACATGTACTGTACACTTTAGAGGATAACTTTCAATTTGGGGAGTTGTGACCCAGGTTAATAAGTTAAAATAATGCCTCCTGCCAAAGGAGTGTGACTCATAAGGAGCTGATTTGAATAAATACCTCATTTTGACGGTGAACTCTGTCAGCAAGTCTAGAGGCATCAATCTTCATGAAACCTGCAGAACCCCCCCCCCCCCCCTCCATCAACCAACCCTCAACCCTCCTCCCCCCCCCCCCCCCATACCCCCATTAACCAACCCTTCTCCTCTCCTCTCCTCCCCCCACACCACACCCCCCACCCTCCCCATGGTATGGTTCAACCTGTAAAAGTTCAAAATGGGAGCACTATACTCACCAGTCACACCTAGGCCAACAACTATGACCAAACCGTATGACACATCTTTCCCAGCTTCTTTCACTGGAAAGCACAAACAAAATAAAATATTGAACAATGCAAAAAATCAGTAGTGACTAGCATACACACTTTCAATATATATATATATATATATATATATATATATATATATATATATATATATATATATATATATATATATATATATATATATATATACACATTAAAGACAATACCACACAGATCATCTATCTTTGTCAGTGTGCACATAGTAACCAGTTAGAAAAACATCATGTAAATTTATGTCTTACCAAACAACATATTGTGTCTATGCAACATGAAAACTCCTAATTTTTTGTTTTGTTTTGTCATTTGTGCCTCCCCTTTTTTCTGGACACTGCATAAAATTTGCAAGATGTGGTACACGTGAACAGGATTAATTTAAGCATGCACATGCAAGGAAGAATATAGGCTGGCTGGTAAAAGAAAAGCATATATGCACTCCTAATAGCATGCACTGTAACATTACTAGCAAGAACATAATTTAAAAGTATATTTTCCTAAGATGCAGTTACCTTTCTGTCCAGCAGTGAGCCCCGCGTATGGGCTTTCTCTTGCCTGTACGAGACTTTTTTTCTCACTTGTCTCTCTGCTCTCTTTTCCGGTCACCTTGCATCTCCTCGGTACAAAATATACTCCGTACACCTGTTTCCGAAAGAAAGATGTATGAGCACCCAGGGCTGTATCATATGTGTTCTGAACGCTGGCATGTTTCCCGGTCGAAGTAATGTGAGACTGCAAAAAATTGGCAATGGCAAAACTACGACAGCATTGCAACTTGTTGATGAACTGAATATGTGATGGTTTAAACCGAAAAGCATCTCTGCAGAGACTGACAGCTCGTACTTGAGTCAAAAGTTTCATTTTGCCTTTGGTTTCCTGAGGACGAGCGGACGACGGTCATTTCGAGTTGTAAGGAGTAACGTCCCTTGGGTATATTCGACTAAGGAAAATAACTCTCAAAATTAATGGATTTTGGTAACGTAAAAATATTTAAATAAGAAATTCATGGTAATGGCAAATTAACCTAATGCTGTTGTAGAATCTTTACTGAGTTAATTTGATATTGGATGATGTTGCTGCCGAACAATCATGATTGGCAAATTTTGATTTACTGCGGGGTTAACATTGTAGCATCATGGCGCTAGCTGATGTTTGCCGATTTGATATCCGAAGTGGAAATTCGAGGTTTAAACTCGGATTCGGTGAAGAACACTTTAATCCAACAGCAGCTGACGCACTTCTTGCTTCGCAGACTTTTACCATTCCCCGTGGTATTGATGTGAGTGTTTTTTTCAATGAAAATTAGAACACTTTTGCTATGTCATGCAGACACGGTTCGTTTTCTCTTATGTCTGGTCATACACCCATTGGAATTTAATGTCGAGTAGGCAACTAATAGTAATAAACTACAGTACTATAATGAACAGTGTGCAATCGACAATTGTACGCAGATATATACATCAGATTCTTGCGGTAATTGTTTCAAGCATTCACGCAACAACAGCAACCCAAGTCGCCTTTTCGTCATGCATAATAATTTTGCTGCACATTTAAGTATTAACACAGCAAAGTACACTGTACAGTCAAACATTTATCTCTCTTGCAGGTAGCCCAGAATCTTGCCCGCTTCACAGACGAGAACAGTGACGTGAAGATCCACTTCGACCATGGCACAACAACACTGGCCTTCAAGTTTCAGGGTGGAGTCATTGTCGCTGTTGACTCCAGAGCTACAGCTGGACCGTACATTGGTGTGTTAAAACTTAATGTCAGTAGGGCCCACATTACTATGAGCATTTAAACTTTTTGCTTTATACTGTCAGTGATCAGAAAAAAACTTTTATTAAAATGTTAAGTAGTGATAACTGTAGTGTATCACATGTGAGCTTGTGTCTTGTAGTTGTATAGTTCGTTAAAATTATGTCATCACAATTCTGAATAGACTAAGAGAAAGGTCCTCAAGCTGACATGATTAACCTTAGCTGGGAATTGCATGACTGTACATAGGCTGGCTAAGGCTAAAATCAAACCAAGGACCTATTGTTCAGCAGAGATTCGCTTGGGAGTCCTGCTTCTGATATATATCTGACAATGGAAGTAAATAGTATCCCCAACCCCTTGTGCATGCAGCCATAGTTATAGTTGGTGTAAACAGAACAAGTAGCTGCATAATCATTGGGGTTAATCACTTTTGGCTTTACTGCCAGTGGATGCTAAATTACATCTCTGAAAAGCAGAACAAATTCAACACTGAATATTTTCATCAATCCAAGGAATGCAGATGAGATATACAGTACAGGTGTGAGGAAAACGTAAATGATAACTAGCCAGCTGGGCCATTACCACCAGAACTTTACTAGTCCAAAGCAAATTTTGATCGCCTGTCATTTGATCATTATACCGTATAACTCCAAAATACAAAACTAAACATGTGTAAGGGAATTACATGCATGCCGATATCAAAAACATGGGAAAATGTGTGTTGTCTGCTTTAAAAAATGATTATACTAAATAGTAGGCCTACATGTGATTTTTCCGTATCTGCTCTGCCGCCGTGAGATAGGATTGCTCAGCGTTAACCCTCATAACTAACCAACCATATTTGCCCAGTAACAGAAAAGAAAGTTATTGTGGTTTAGACTTTTTGAAATGGCCAGGTATGCTAGATATGTAATCATAAACTGGTTTTGCCAGTTAGTGGGGGGGGGGGGGGGGGGGGTGAATCATTTGCTTTTCTGAAGAAAAAAACAACCGTCAGTTGTGATGTTGCAAATGGTGTACTTTCTTTCATGCATGATGCTTGTGGAAAATGACATTCACTTGATCAAAGTCTCAGAACATTCATGCATGTATATGTGCTCCATCATTACCAGAGCCACACTATCTTACCGAGGTCAGTCATGATGACTGACAAAACAAACTGAATTAATTACAAGTCTGCGTGTTCAGCTGTAAATAGCACATAAAATGTATGTGTCAAAGCCATTCTGAAAGGGAACTATCCATCTGAAGTGGTGAAAATCAAATGGTTGTGAAAAATCCAGAAGGCCGTTCTTAATTCTCAGTCAGATAGCGCCTATCAGATTCTCTACCTTTCCATCCGTCCGAAATTATGGAAATGCCTGAAAGCTGCCGGTCCAGAGTTTTCTCTCCACAAAACACACATCCAAATGAATTTTTTTTTTAAAGCATCGCCAAAAATCTTCAGTCCCCGTGGTCCTGAGGCTTATCAAACGCATGGAATGACATTTACACACAGAACGGCACATCCCTCTTCAGTTGTGGGACTCAGGTTAATCGCACAAGTTCTCAGTTTTCAGATACTAATGATGTACTTATTGGACAAATAAAAGGACACCAGTTCACAAAAAGAAATAACAAAACTGAATGTTTGAAGCCGCTCATAATTTTTTTTTCCCGCCAGAATTTGCAGCTTTGCACATTATGATTTCGTGTGGAGCTGTCAGCACAGCTGATAACACATTATGCCAGTGCAGTACAAGGAATAGCGCACAAGAGGTTGATTGGCATAGCCAAGAGTGCTATTCTAATCTTAGTCTCACGCTGCAAGTAAGCGTGCTGAATCTTGGAATCGGACGTCGACGTGACACGTCGGTAGACAATGACCGACTGAGTTCCTGTGACTTAAAAACAATTTAGTTACCAACACTCGAGTCTCATCAGCTTGAGTTGAAATTGAGGGTTAGGACATGCTTGGGAAATGGCTGCTGGAGTTACTTGTACAAGTACTTAAGTCGAAACTTTTGATCACCAGCCTGGTGGATGACTGGCCAGCTTGACTAGCTCAAGCGATTTAAAAAAAAATCACCATGGGTGACCCGTTTCCGCACCCCTGTATGTATGAATAGGGTCAGCAAGAGACAAAGAACCTCATGAACCCCTGCAGATGTGGTGACTCATGTGGTTCTTTGCCTTTTGCAGCTGGGTGGATTTCACATTTTCCAGCCGTGAGGGGGTTAATAGGCATTATGATTATCCAATTGTGCGGTACACAGGTGCACTTTCGGCCCCCGCTCCTTCTCCGTCTACGGTCCATCCACCTGGAACACTCTCCCACTCTCTCTCCGTCAGAAACACTCTCTCTCCTCCTTCCAGTCCGCCCTCAAAACCCACCTCTTTCAACAGTTTTAGCACTATATCACCACACTCCCCACCCCAAGCTGACCGTCGTAATGTATTTTCACTGTTTGTGGTACGTGAGTCATTGTCTAATGCGTGCGCGAGTTGTGAGTGCGCGCTTAGAGTTATAATTATTATAAGATAAGCGCATTATAAATACCGTAATTATTATTATTATTATTATTATAGTATTAATACAGAGGTTGACTTTTACTTGATGGTATTTTACTGTGTTGTTTTTTCAGCTTCACAGACCGTAAAAAAAGTTATCGAGATCAACCCATACTTGCTGGGGACCATGGCTGGTGGTGCGGCAGACTGCTCCTTCTGGGAGAGGGTACTGGCACAACAGTGCAGGTAAAAATCATCGAGGTCTTTTCAACACTTATCATTCGGAATACTCCAGTGTGTGAAATAGGTTTGACTAAAATAGTTCAAGGGTAGTGCAAGAATAGCTTGGCGCCTAGAGGCGCCAAGCTATTCTGGCACCACCCTTGAACTAAAGCCATTGGTCTATATCCTTATCTGTAACAGTGTAAGTACTATAACGTAGCTTGCAATATATGGCAGTGTACAAATTTGAAGCTTTTAGCCTCAGTATGATACGGGTTAATCGGAGCCCTGACACACTGCTTCAATATGACTATGTGGATTGACCATGATAGTCCAAAAGTGATACCAGAATAGCTTGACGCCCTGACACTATGCCAAATTATTGATCGACCGCGATAGTCAACGGTTTGTGCCAGAATACCTCAGCGCCGCCAAAGGTCATTCTGTCATAACCGTTGTACTATCATTGTTGATCTGTCTGTGTCATTGATGTGATTTAAGATTATACCTTAACCCATTTAACTCTTTCTAATCGGAACGCTTCCGGTTTAGCGTTAGCCCAAACAAACCCTTAGCCATCAAAATGCTTATGTTAAAGCGTTATGCTCGTGCCTTTTATAGACGAGTCGCTAGTATTCTAGGGTTGCGTTGTTAAAAAAAATTCATTTTTCTCTAAAAGGTATTTTTTTCGAAAAATACTTACCGATGACATGACTTTGTGGAAATGTCTACTACTTGCTCAATTTTAGCCTAAGAACCCGTTGTGTTCCCACACAACCCGGGAGGCACTTGGGGACCCCCAGAGGGGCCGAGAGTTGTCTCCCGCCCCTGCCCCACCAGTTCCTGTCATGAGACCAATCCAGTCACATACTTCGCTCGAAAGCGGCAAGCAGGGCAGGTGGGAGGGTCCTCCGAGTCATGTCATCGGTAAGTATTTTTCAAAAAAATACCTTTTAGAGAAAAATGAATTTGTTTCCTCAAAAACATTACCAATGACATGACTGTGGAAGAATTGCAATGAGGAGGAGGGTGCTGCGTAAAACTCCCTAAGGGTAAAACAGCGCCGTCCTCCCCGTCGCAAAACTCCCAACAATTTTAGCGAAGTGCATACCTACGGGAGGGAGTGTTGCGCCGCGGCGATGTCCCCCACCATAGCGTGATTCTCTTGCAGGCCTGCCAGGTCTCTGAGGTAGAAGCGGGCGAATATAGAGTCAGTCTTCCAGCCCACAGCTGCCACGATGTCCTTGACAGCGCAGTTTCGATCAAACGCGACGCTCGTGGCCATGGCTCGTACCTCGTGTGCGCGTATGTGCAGCCTCTTCGCTCCCTGCGGGGAGAGATCTTCATAGGCGGAGCGTATGACCCAGCGGAGCCAGGAAGAGATCGTCTGGGCTGTTATGTCATTCCTGCTGGGTCTCAACGGTAGGAAGAGGCGCGAACGTCCTCTGCGGAGGGCTTTAGATCGACGCAGATAAACTCTAAGGGCACGCACGGGATCCTGTTGCCTGGTTTCCTGGGACAGGGGGTTGTTTCTTAGCGGCCGTAAGGTGATAACCTGAGGCGCGGTCAGAGGAGACCTGTTCTTGGCAAGGAAGGCAGGGTCAGTGAGTAGTTGGACGGACCCGTCCGCTCGGAACTGTAGGCAGGTAGGACGCGCCGAAAGCGCGTGTAGCTCGCTCACCCGTGAGGCGGTAGCAAGGGCCAGCAGGAAGCACGTCTTTCGTGTCACGTCTGCGAAACGGGCCAAATGCAAGGGTTCGAATCGGGCGGAATTCAACCACGTCAGTACCCAGGGTAGGTCCCAGCGGGGGAGGAGTGAGCGGTGAGTCAGGCGCTGGATGCCGAAGTGTCCCATAAGGTCGGCCAGGTCTTTGCAGGCGCCCGGATCTGGGTGTCCAAGGTGTCGAAAAGTGTCAGCGATCATGGACAGGTAGCCCCTCACAGTGATGGGGGCTAGGCCTAGGTCTCGGAAGAGCCAGAGAAAAAAGTCTGCCAGCTGAGGATTAGTCAGTTCCGTGGGGGGGTCAGGCCGTGGTCGGAGCACCAGGAACACAGGACTCGCCACTTTCCCTCGTAGACTCGAATGGTCGAAGGTCTGCGGGCTGAAGCGATCGCTTCCACTGCTGCACTCGAGTAGCCTCTAGCTCCGAGGGCTTGCCGCACAACCTCCAGGCGTGAAGGAGGAGCCGCTCCGGGCAAGGGTGGAACAGCGGCTGGCGCGGTTGCTTGAGCATAGTGCGAGGTGTGGGAAGCAGCAGGGGGGGGGGGTCCATGGCGAGGCTGAGAAGGTCGGTGGTCCAGGAGCGGTTCCAGGTGAACGGAGCGACTAACAGGAGGACCGCCGAGCAGCCCCAAAGCTTGAGGAGGACTTTGGGTACGAGGACCGTCGGGGGGTAAGCATAGGCCACAAGGCCCTCCCAGGGGATGGAGAGTGCATCGACAGCCCAGGCAAGGGGATCGGGAAGCGGGGAGACAAAGAGGGAAAGCTGATGGTTCCACCTTGTGGCGAACAAGTCGATCTGGGGAGTCTCCCAAAGGGAGCAGATCATCCGAAATATGTCCTGCCGAAGGGTCCATTCCGTGTGTAAAAGTTGGCCGCGGCGAGACAGTGAGTCGGCCAAGACGTTCAGGTGCCCGGGAATGTGTCGGGCCTGAAGAGATATGTCCCGGTCCTCGCACCAACGCATCATCCGGTAGAGGAGCATACAAAGGTCGGGGGAGCGTGTGCCACCCTGTTTCTGGATGTAAGCCACTACCGTTGTGTTGTCCGAGAGAACGAGCAGCTCCTGGTGTCTGAGGAGATCCACCCAGAACTGAAGGGCTTGCCAGACGGTATGCATCTCCAGCCAGTTGATGTGAGTGTGCCCCAAGTCCGAGGGCCAGGGGCCCGACGTCGAGAGGAACCGAGGAAGGAGATGAGCGCCCCACCCGGTGAGGCTCGCGTCGACACAAAGGGAGGTCTGGGGTGGAGGAGAGGCCAGGGGAACTCCCGACGCTAGCCAAGAGGCGTCGGCCCACTGACGAAGATGAGGAAGCAACATCTGAGGCACCGGAACCAACGTCGTTAAGTTGCCGGAAGACGGGCGCCAATGTAGTAGGAGATGCAGCTGTATCGGCCGGGAGTAGAGGCGACCTAGGGGAATAAGGTCCGCTGCGGCGTTCAACAAGCCCAGAAGCTGAAGCCAGACTCTGGCGGGGGCTGCGTCTTCCCGCGCTAACTGGCCGGCTAGGGTCGCAATCTTCTGAATCCGAGGAGCCGGAAGGCGCACCCTGTTGAGGTCGGTCGCAAATTCCATGCCCAGGTGCACAAAGCGGCGGGAAGGAGCGAGATCCGACTTGCGCTCGTTGACCAGGAAGCCCAAGTGTGCCAGGAGGTGCAGCAGCGCATCCCTGTCCGGCGCGAGCGTGGTCTCCGACTGGTTGCGTAAGAGGAGGTCGTCTAGGTAGTTCGACTGAGGTTGAGTCCGAACGGGAGCGCGCGAAACTGGTAGACCACACCGTCGATCGCAAACCGGAGGAACTTCCTGGAGGCCTGGTGCATCGGGACATGCAGGTACGCATCGGAAAGATCCAAGCTGACTGCGAAGTCTAGAGGCTGGACCGCGGCTTTCAGGGCTCGGGCAGTCTCCATCCGGAAGGAGGGGGCCATAATATACTTGTTCAGTGCCGAGAGATCAATAACCGGTCGCCATCTCCCTCCAGGCTTCGGGACGACAAACGGGCGGCTGTAGAAGGCTGGGGAGTCGGGGTGTCGGACAACCTCCGTGGCGGCTTTCCTCAGGAGGGAGGCGACTTCGCCCCGCAGGGCGGAGGCCTTCAAAGGGTCGCTGGGTATCTCGGTCCAAAGGGGGGAGCGACGCAAAGGCGGCGGACTGCGAAAGGCGATCCGGAGGCTGTCTGAGATGGTGGCGCAAATCCAGGGGTCGTTGGGAAAGAGCGCGAGCCAATTTCCGCGGAAAAAGGCTAGCCTCCCGCCAACCGGAGACCCCGAGGAGGTGGGCAGGGGCGGGGGCCAGTCAGGCGGGTCGCGGGCGGGACGGAGCCAAGTGGGAGCACGGGACCTGGAAGGTCGAGGACGGCCAAAGGCGGGGGCCCGCTCGGGGGCCGAAGCGGGGGCTGAGGAGGCAGCGGGTCTAGCGGACCGCGAGGCGCGACCCCTAGCCTGGCGGGAGGACGGAAAGCGGCGGGGAGGGGGGGCACTGCAGGGCCAGCGGTCGGGGTTGGAGGCTCTAACCGAGGACCAAGTGTCGCCGAACAGCAGGGGTCCACCCAGCGGAGCACGACGAAGCTGCGCGCGCAGGTCAGGAGGCATCCCCCGGCAGGCAAGCAGGAGGGCGTCTTGACGCATCAAGTCACAATTCGCAGAAGCAGCCATAATGTTGACCGACGAGTGGTAGGCGGCGCGGTTGGCGACCTCTGCTAAGGCCAGCATATCACCTAGGAGGGGCATGATAGCAGGGTACCAGGAGTCCTCCACACGACGAATCAGGGCTTGGGTGAGGAGCTCAAAGAAACCAGCGCAGGCTAAGGTGTTCCGGACCAGGGACGCGGTCTTCTCCAGTCCGCGGGGGAGGGAACGTCGGAGGAGGGCGTGGCCGCCAGCTTGAGACAAGGCCGGGGGGTCAAAGCAGGAAGAGGGATGGAGAAAGCCTGGGAATGGCCGGCATACCAGTCCCGACGGAAGGCAATGTCCAGTCTGGCCAGCCAGCGACGATCGGAGAAAAACACGGGCTCGCGTGACATGGCAAGTTGAAGGTGAGCCGAGAAAGCATCTCGCAGCTCCTTAAAGCCGGGCAGCTGGGGAAGCGGCTTGAATCTCTTGACCTGACGCTCGGGATCCACGAAGGCGGAGACCTTCCTCTTCGGGGGGGAGGGGGGGGGGGGCCAGGCATCAGCTGGTAACGTCGCCGCGATGATCCTGGCGGCTTCGTCCAAGGCTAAGAGGGTCTCCGCACGGGAGGAAGACGGAAGAGCCGAGGGGGCAGCCTCATCGAAGTCAGCAGGCGAGAGGGAGCGACCATCCTCGTCAAACAGGGCCGAGACCGAGTCCTCGGGCAGCAAACTAAGGGTCTCTTTCTTCAGGGGGCGGCGAGAAGGCGGGCGGGATGCCGTGACAGCCGAAGACCGAAGCGTAGGGAGGGCACTGTCTTGGAAACCGCGGGAAGCAGGCATGGGAATTGTCCGCCTAAAGGCAATTATTTCATCAAAAACATTACCGATGACATGACAAATGGGAGTGTCTACTACGTGCTCAAATTCTAGCCTACGAACCCGTTGTGTGCACACACAACCCGGGAGGCACTCGGGGAACCCTCCAGAGGGGCCAAGAGTTGTCTCCCGGACCTGCCTATCCGGTTCCGAGTCACCTGACTCGCCAGTCAGCTACGTAGGCTCACGACCTTCGGACGTGTTCTAGCCTCGCGCTCCCTTCGACCGGTCGGTCTTGGTGCTCGAGTTCGCCGTGACTTTGGCTTCGCCTGTTGCTTCGCTTCTGCTTCGCTTCTTGCTTCGCTGCAGCTTCGCTTGCGCTTCTTCGCTTGGCGTCCTCCTTGGTTGGCTTCGCTTGGCGGACCTGCTGGTTCCCGCCATTTCGCCGGTGGCGACATGGACGTCTCTTCTCCCGCTACCGCTTCGGCAGAGAGGTAGGATAGTTAGTTGGGCCCGAAGCCGGTCCCCGGGCGGGGTACCGGCCTGTGCCTTTGGACTCTACCTTGTTCGTGTTGTTAGGTTTCGTTGAGCGGGGACTCTTAGCTCGGCGGGGCCCTGGTGCCCTCGCCTTTCCCCTTTGGGGTGAAATTACTGGCTTCCCCTGGTAGCCTTCGGGGAGCATTGTTTAAACCACCTGCGGCGCGTGGCTCATGTTGCATCTCCGGCCTGGCTGGGGTATGCTTGTTTCGAGAGCGCACTCTTAGCTTAGAGCGCTACAGCATTATTGCCTGGGGGCACGGCCTTTCGTCCCTATTGTCGTTTGGCCCGCCGTGTGATGGCCTTAGTCGCCTGCGCGGCGTTAAACCCAAATAACTAAACTAAACTAAACCTATTGTTGTTTGGCGCACATTCCTCTCCAGCCTGGCTGGGGTAGGCTTTGTTCTAAAGACGCAAGCTTAGCTTCGGGCGCTATAACAGTATAGCCTGGGGGCACAGCCCGTTTGTCCATATCGTTCGGTACGGTTCCCCTTGGTAGGACGAGCCCTGTTGGTCTCGACCACGTACCGGCACGTTGTTTGTTTGGTGTGTTGCAGTGCCCTCCTGATGACCTGCACGCAGTGTGGAGGTTTCCAGTGGCCCTCGGATTCGCACAAGGTCTGCCTGCCGTGTGTCGGCTGTACATCTGAGCGTTCTTGTGACGTTTGCGCCGTCTGGCCGGAGCTCCGCTGGGCCCAACTTTGGAGCTTCTACCGACGTGAACGCCCGACACCTGTGCCTGTTGCAAGACCTGCGGAAGTGCCGGCTGTCATCTCAGACACACCGACCGCTCTTGCCCCCGATGGCCCCAGTCTGGAAAGATCTCCACAGCGGACACAGCAAGGTAGTGTGCGGAGTCGGGAGTTCGAGGCGCGGATTCCCAGGAGGGAACGCGCTTGGACCAAGCCTTACGACAGGCAGAGAACCCATCTCGAGACAGAGGTCAGTTCGGAGAGACGTGCCTCGCGCCGTCCATGGTCAACCGGTCCCCACTCGTCTCCTAGGAAGGCCTTGGATCCCCCTCGGCCGCTGCGAGCCCGCCTCGCCACAGAGTCCGGCTCGCGGAGACATTCGCGCACACTCACCACACCACTACCTGTGTCCAGTTCCTCCTTGCGATCGAAGTCGGACCACCACTCTCGCGCTCCTTCGTGTGAGCGTCGTGAAGTTCGGGATTCTTCTCGTCATCTGGACCATGGACCTTCGCGCTCTACCTCTTCGCGGCGTTCGTCCCACGTTCCCCGCCGTCTGCCTCGTCCCGCCCGTTCCCCTTCCCCTCACCCAGCCTCCTTCCTTCCTCCTCGTTCCCGAGGATCACGGTCTCCAGCTCGTAGTCGCTCGTCTGGTCGCCGCCGCCATTCCCGCTCCTCTAGTGCGTCGCATCGCCGTCGCGGACGTCGCTCTCCCCTGCGTGCTTCGGCGCCTTATGGCTCCCCTCGTCCTCGTCGAGCTGCTCGCTCTCGGAGTCACGGTCGCCGTCCCTCTTCGCCGGCTCTCGGCGGCGTGGACGACGATTCGTTGAGTCTTCTCCCTGATGATTCCATCTCAGTTCTCCTCGGAGGTCTCAGCCGCTCTCCTTCGCCGCTCTCTCCTTCGGATGCGTCGACAGCCCACGGGTTACCGGCCTCCTCCCGCACAGAGGTTCTTCTGGCCCTCGACGAGGTCGCTCGCCTCATCTCCGCCACGCTTCCGGCAGCGGACTGCCCTCCATCCCCCCCCCTGAAGAGGAAGCCTTCTGCCTTCGTCGACGCGGGTAGACAGGTAAAGAAGTTCAAGACTCTCCCTCAGCCCCCCTCCTTTCGTGAGCTTCGGGATGTGTTCTCGGCCCACCTGTTGTCTGACTCAAGAGACAGTAATTTCTTCTCGGACCACAGATGGCCTCCGGACCTCGATATGTACTTCCGCCAGCAGTGGTACGCCGGCCATTCCCAGGCCTTCCTCTGCCCTCTCCCTCCGGTGGATCCAGCCGCCGTGGTTCAGGCGGGTGGGGCCTCTGCACTCAGACGCGCGCTCCCCGCGGGTTTGGACAAGACGGCTTCGCTTGTCAGGAATTCCTTGGCCTGCGCCGGCTTCATGGAGCTCCTTACGCAAGCCTTCCTCCGGCGCGTGGAAGATTCGTGGCACCCGTCCCTGACCCCTCTTCTTGGCGACCTCCTCGTCCTCGCTGAAGCGGCCAGCCGCGCCGCGTATCACTCTTCGGTCAACGCTATGGCTGCAGCTGCCAATTGTGATTTACTCCGCCGCGACGCTGTCCTGCAGGCCTGCCGGGGAATGCCTGCCGACCTGAAGACCCAGCTGCGTCGGGCCCCCCTCGGGGGACCCCTTCTCTTTGGTGACACCTGGCAAGCCGTCAAGGATTCCAATGCGGACAGGTGGCCTCCCAAGTCTGTTCCTCGGCGCTTTCAGGCAGCCCGCAAGGCCGTGGGTCGCCCCCTGCGGATCTCCAGACCCGTCGCCCCGACGTCAACAACCCAGCTGCAGTCCCTGCGTCGCCGTCGCCCCGCCTTCGGTCGCCCCGGCCAAGCTAACGCCCCCGCCCCCGCTTGGCCCCGTCCCGCCCGTCGCCCTGGGCGCGGGCGGGCTCAGTGACTCCTCCCCTCCTCCGCCTCCGCCGGCCGTCTCGGGTCCTCCAGTCGGCGGCAGGCTCGCCCTCTTCAGCGACGAGTGGCGATTACTGATTCCAGAAGACCCGTGGATTTTAGACACTGTTTCCGGCGGCCTACGGATCTCCTTTCGTTCCCCTCCTCCTCTGCGTACGACTCCGCTGTGGACCGAGATCCCCGCAGACCCGCTCAAGGAGTGCGCCCTACGGGGGGAAGTCGACTCTCTCTTGAGGAAGGATGCCACAGAGGTTGTGCGCCGCGCAGACTCGCTGGGATTTTACAGCAGACTTTTCGTCGTCCCCAAGCCTGGCGGCAAGTGGCGCCCAGTGATCGACCTCTCAGCCCTAAATCGCTTCATCGTGGCTCCTTCCTTCCACATGGAGACGGCCCGAGCCCTGCGTACCGCGGTGCGACCCATGGATTACGCCGTCAGCCTGGATCTCTCCGACGCTTACCTACACGTACCCATACATCCGGCCGCCCAGAGGTATCTGCGCTTCGCGTTCGATGGAACCGTTTACCAGTTTCGAGCCCTACCCTTCGGCCTCAACCTCAGCCCCTGGGTCTTCACCCGCTTGATGGATGCAGTTATGGCCAAGGCACGGCAGTCGTCTCTCAGCCCTATGTCCAACTACCTCGACGATCTCTTCCTGAGGAACCACGTCGAGTCCGTCTTGGAAGAGGACAGGGATACACTGATGCGTCTGCTGTCGCGACTGGGGTTCCTCCTCAACGTCGGGAAGTCAGATCTCACGCCCTCGCGCCGCTTCATTCATCTCGGAATGGATTTTGCCACCGATCTCAACGTTGTTCGCCTCCCGGATCCCCGGATTCGGAAGTTGGCCACCTTCGCCAACCAGCTAGCTCAGCAGGAAGCAGCTCCCGCCCGAGTTTGGCTTCAACTCCTCGGACTGATCAACGCGGCGGCGGACCTTCTCCCCCTGGGTCGCCTCTACGCCCGCCCCCTTCAGCTGCACCTCCTGCTTCTCTGGAGACCCTCTTCTGGCGACCTTACCCACCTGGTCCCGGTTTCCCCCCTGGTTCGCCCTCACCTTCTACGCTGGACCGACACGGCTTGGTTGGCTTCGGGAGTCCCTTTGTCCTCCCCTCCCCCGCACCTCTCCCTGTGTGTCGACGCGAGCCTCTCGGGGTGGGGAGCCCACCTGCTTCCTCAATTCTCCTCGGCTTCCGGCCTCTGGCCCCCGGAGTTTGCGGACAAGCACAGCAATTGGTTAGAGCTGCAGGCAGTCTGGCAAGCCCTCTTCGTTTGGGAGAACCAGCTCAGGAACCAGCGGCTTCTCGTCCTCTCCGACAACTCGACGGTGGTGGCCTACATCCAGAGACAGGGGGGCACCCGATCTCCCGACCTCTGTATGCTCCTCTTCCGTTTGATGCGCTGGGCCGAGGAACGCGACATTACACTCCTCGCACGACACATTCCTGGCCACTTGAATGTGTTGGCGGACTCGCTCTCTCGCCGCGGCCAGTTGCTCCACACAGAATGGACGTTGCGCCCGGATATCTTCCAGATGATCTGCGCCCGTTGGGAGACTCCCTTAATCGACCTCTTTGCTACGAGGTGGAACCGCCAGCTTCCCCTCTTCGTCTCCCCGATTCCAGACCCGCTGGCCTGGGCGGTCGATGCCCTCTCGATTCCTTGGGACGGCCTCATCGCTTACGCGTACCCCCCAACAGTCCTCATTCCCAAGGTCCTCCACAAACTTCGAGGGAGCAACGCAGTCCTGCTTCTGGTCGCCCCGCTGGCTTGGGCCCGGTCCTGGACCACCGACCTACTCAACCTCGCCACCTCTCCTCCCCTGCGCCTTCCCACGCCCCGTTCCATGCTCAAGCAGCCCAGGCAGGCTCTCTTCCACCCTTGTCCCGAACGCCTGTCTCTTCACGCCTGGAGGTTGTGCAGCGCGCCCTCACCGCTCGAGGCTTCTCTGGTGCAGCAGTGGAGGCAATCGCTGCAGCCCGCAAGCCTTCCACCCGGCGTGTTTACGAAGGGAAGTGGCGCGTCTTGTGTGCCTGGTGCGACGCCCGTCGCCTCCTACCCACCGGACTGACTAACCCACAGCTAGCGGACTTTCTCCTATGGCTCTTCGAGGTCCAAGGTTTGGCGCCCATCACCATCAGGGGATACTTATCCATGGTCGCAGACACGTACCGTCATCTCGGCCTTCCAGACCCCGGCGCCTGTAAGGACCTCTCCGACCTCATGTCCAGCTTCAGCCTCCAACGTCCGACTCAGCGTTCTCTCGTTCCTCGCTGGGACCTGCCTTGGGTCCTGACGTGGCTGAATTCTTCCCAGTTCGAGCCACTCGCTCTAGCCCCTCTGGCAAATGTGACACGCAAGACCTGCTTCCTGCTAGCCTTGGCCACCGCGTCCAGAGTTAGCGAGCTACACGCTCTTTCTACCCGCCCAGACTGCCTCCAGTTCAGGGCAGATCGCTCCGTGCAGCTCTTAACGGACCCCAGCTTTATTGCCAAAACAAGGTCGCCCCTAACTGCTCCACAGATCATCACCTTGCGGCCCCTGGGAGGGCCTGCCTGCTCTCCGGAGACTCGGCGACAGGATCCCGTGCGTGCCCTACGCATCTACCTGCGCCGTACCAAAGTTACCCGTAGAGGGCGCTCCCGCCTCTTCCTGCCCATACGCCAGGGCAAGACTGATATCACAGCCCAGACGATCTCCTCCTGGCTGCGCTGGGTAATACGATCGGCATACATGGATCTCTCCCCACGCGTAGCGCAGAGACTGAAGATCCGCGCACACGAAGTACGCGCCATGGCCACGAGCGTCGCATTCGATCGGAACTGCGCTGTCAAGGACATCGTGGCCGCGGTGGGCTGGCGAGCAGAATCTACCTTCGCTCGTTTCTACCTTCGGGATCTGGCGGGACAGCGAGACAACCTCGCCTTGTTGGGGGACCTCACGGTGGCACAGCACTCCCTCCCGGCGCTGCAGGCGCCGTAGGTACGCACCTAGCTCGTTACCTGGGAATTAGCAATGGGAGGACGGTCTTGGTCTCCGGTAGCACCGGGGCGGCACCCTCCTCCTATTCGTGATTCTCCCATTTGTCATGTCATCGGTAATGTTTTTGATGAAATAAATGCATTTTTCTTTAAAAGGTATTTTTTCGAAAAATACTTACCGATGACATGACACGGAGGACCCTCCCACCTGCCCCGCTTGCCGCTGGTGAGCCTAGTATCTGACTGGCGAGTCAGGTGACTCGGAACCGGATAGGCAGGTCCGGGAGACAACTCTTGGCCCCTCTGGAGGGTTCCCCGAGTGCCTCCCGGGTTGTGTGTGCACACAACGGGTTCGTAGGCTAGAATTTGAGCACGTAGTAGACACTCCCATTTGTCATGTCATCGGTAAGTATTTTTCGAAAAAATACCTTTTAAAGAAAAATGCATATTTCCGCCGAAATGATTTGCTCAGCCGCCCAAAAAAAAAAATTGTCCGCCGAAAAAAAAAATTGGGGTGCAAAAAGTAACTGAGCACCAGTCATTTATACACTGCGAGGCCGCATTGGTTCAAGTGATATGCCGCCCGCTAGAGTTACGCGGAACCTATTGTGGCTTTAACGCAGTCGTTACTTTACCGTGCAAGCAGGCAATACAACACTGAACGCACCGTTTTCATGCTCGCTTACCGTCTCGCGCACTGTACGTGTGGGGAAAATGGCGGCATCACGAGTTGTTGAAAACTGAAAATGGCGGTGAGAAAGGATATCGTTCAAGACAGAGTGCTGTTTGCACCTGATATCATGATCCGGTAAGTAAGCCCCCCCCCCCCCACCCCCCCCCCCCCACCCCCGTCATTTGAGTTTTTGGCCGCTGAAATGAAGGACCACGCTACTACTCCTCCCCCCCCCCCCCCCCTGTCGTTTGATTTTTTGGTCGCTGGAATGAAGGATCACGCTGGAAATTTCAGACTTTATTCACTTTTCTAATTCCCATGCCTGGGGAAGCCCGGGGACAAGCAGGAAGTGATGACAGCGGCGGCGAACGTGGCGAACGCAAGTAGGTCGAGGAAGGGTCCTGTCCAGCGAGCGAGAACGAAGTCGGGAATGCGGACGGCGAACAGCCGGAGGGGGGCGAGCCGAAGGGGGCCGATGAGGGGAGGAGGGCCGATGCTGATGGCGGTGAGGCAAACGCGTAGAACGGTGCGAGCGCGCACGCGAAGAGGAGGGGCGGGAGGAGTGGCGACGATCCCGGTGGGAGGAACGATCCTTCTGATGGCGCTCGAGGGGAGAGCGCGAGTGTCTCGAACTAAATGTAGAACGGGAGGAGTCGGGGGCGCGACTGCGTCACGCAATCTCGGGCTGACGTCTCTGCTGGCCGGGCTCAGTGAGGCGGGCGCTGTGCCGGCGTTCAGATCCTCCAGAAGGATCAGCGGGCTTATCGGGAAGAGACTGGTGAGGATGTCCAGTCAACGTGGGACGGCTCGAGGCAGACTGCTGCAGGCTGGGCTCAGTGAGGCGGGCGCTCTGCCGGCAAACAGACCCTCCGGAAGGGTCAGCGGGCGTGGCAGCAGTGGCAGTCCTCTGGTCAGCCGACAACGCAGACACCCGACGAGGATTCCGTTCCGTTAGGCCAGGGCGGGAAGGGGCGGTCGCTACAGTAAGGGCGGCAGAAGTGGAAACAGTGCCGGACGTGAGGTAGCAGGCTGTGGTCGCTCTCTCCGGTAGAAACTCCAGAGATCAGACCATAGCACTTCAGGCCAGGCTGCACAGACATCACAAAGGTGGTCCGAGGAGCAGCCAGCACAAGGAAGGCAGACCGCATGGTCATCCGTCGGCCACTGGAAGTCGCCGCATTGGGAGCACGTAAGCAGTTGGGCTCTGCAACAGACAAACGGTATGGCAAGGTCGGCAATGCAGGCAAGGGGCGCCGAGCCAAACAAAGGTACTACGGGCACCGTGACAGCCCCCCGCGTGAAACAGTGGCTACACTCTCTGAGGGCTAAAGGGCCTTTAAGCTAGACGAACGGAACCTGGGAGCCAGGCGGCCCCACGAAAAACCAGCGTCTAAGAGGCAAAAGTCTACTCGTAAGCTAACGAGGCCCAACAAGGAGAGGGTAGGCGAAGTCCCGCGAGGAGACTTGCAAAGAAGGCTGTCTAAGGCGCCTGAATGTAAGCTCGCCAGCTGGCGTAAATGCCGTAACAATAACGAAAAAGGACAGCCCAAAAAGCAACCGGCTCTCGGCCCGAGGGCCAGCTGTGGGTAGCTACCGCTACCTTACCTCCGAGACGAAGCGGGAACGGGGGGAAGGGTCGCCATACACCCGTCACAGCATGGAGGAGAGTAGCGGAAACCCGAAACGGCGCAAGCAGCAGAAGCAGGCCGCGAGAAGGCAGGTCAGCGCTAGAAGGGCGGCAGAGCACACGAGAGAAGTCAGCAACGAGCGTAGGCAAAACGAAGACCTGTCGAGGCAGAGCAGGAGCAAAGCCAGACACGTCTTCTCTGCACGAGCGAAGTAGCAAGACTGGATTGGTCTCATGACAGTAACTGGTGGGGCAGGGGCGGGAGACAACTCTCGGCCCCTCTGGGGGTCCCCGAGTGCCTCCCGGGTTGTGTGGGAACACAACGGGTTCTTAGGCTAAAATTGAGCAAGTAGTAGACATTTCCACAAAGTCATGTCATCGGTAATGTTTTTGAGGAAACAAAATCCTGTGAAGTAGAGCTATCGGTCTAAGGGAAACAACCACTATAATGTTTCACCAACCCTTTCTAAAATATCTGAAGGTGAATGCCCTTGTCGGATGGTGTCGGAACAAGGCCAAAGTAGCCGACAACGTGCCTTGGATCGTCTCCGACGATAGCTTGTTCGATCCGCATGAGCGTGGTTTCAACAGTGATTTTTAGCTCGTAAAATTGTGATTCAAGAAGGGACAGATCTCTTCTGTGATTTCTTTGCTTGTGGAATACAATTATCTGCCATATAAATACCATGTATTACGTTGGTGAATAAATCTGGGTTTTTCGTTGCATGTGCTTACATTGTAGCTACCAAAGCCACGTTTCTCATTTTTTGCTTTGCCATGTTTGTTCTGTTGCATAATAATCAAATTGGTTCGACTTCCCACTAAACTGATGCTCTAACGCTCACAGTTTTGAAAAGTACTTTTAATGCTCTTTCCAATGATACCCAATTTATCTATGGTTGTTAGCTTGGGAGGCTGTGAAAATTAATTCAATCTACCCCAAAAATGTACGTCACCAGAGAACACACGTCCTTTTCCTGCTACATCTGCAGGGAACTGACTAGCTGAGAATGTTACGATGGGAAAGAGTTTTTTAGGCCAAATTTGTTATTATCATTGTTGATTCATCGCTTGTTGTAGTGCATCAGGACTAAATGGGTTATCTCCTGGTTCAGTCATGGTCACTGCCTGGTACTGTAAATGGTACTGGTAGCTATGTGCGCAAGGCGGGTTAACTCATTCTGCCCGTGACACACCACAGCAAAATACAGCTCGACCATGATAGTTCAAGGGTGGTGGCAGAATAGCTTGGCGCCTATAGGCGCCAAGCTATTCTGCCACCACCCTTGAACTGTCATGGTCGATCTGTCTCCTGAATTGTAATGCAGTCCTCAGAGGGTAACTCCAAAATGTGGGTATTTTGTACCTCGGGCACAATGAGTTAATTAAAAAGCAGAGCAATTGTAACACTGTGCATACTGATGTCATTTTATCGCTGCAGAGTGTATGAGCTGCGCAACAAGAACAGAATCTCGGTGGCTGCGGCTTCCAAACTTCTGGCCAACATTGTGTACGACTACAAAGGCATGGGGCTGTCGATGGTTAGTGCAGATTTTTAAATTGTGCAAACCACCAACTGTTTAGGGGCGTATTTATTACCATGTCTGTCTGTCATCTGTTTCTTTTCTGACCCAACATGAATCCTCAGATCGTGAAAGCAAGAGGCATAGAGGCTCATGAACCCCTGCAGAGTGCATTGGCTCATGAGAATCAATGCCTCATGCAGTTGCGTGACATTGGCAGCAGATGTGTCATGAGAAGAGATGTTTGTATCTTTGTATCATGCATGCTGTGGTATGGTTTGAATGAGAATTTACACTGTAGCATGTTGCAGATGTGACATAAACTGACACTTTGTTTATATTTATCACAAGTATAAATTGTACAATATGCAAACATTACAAAAACAGTTGTTTTTGTTCTTGTCTTCTTGCAGGGTACCATGATTGTTGGCTGGGACAAACGAGTAAGTGTACTTTCATTAAGAAATGCCTCATACTTGTAGACCCTCTATCAAAATGTATTGCCATGTATTTTTTTTCCTTTGAACCTTTTTAGCCCCACAGGTGCATTTCCCAAATATTGGGAAGTGTTACTTAACAACTATGTGCCAGTTGCAAGAGGTGGATTGATAATTCAAGGGTAGTGCCAGATTAGCTTGGTGCTTTCAGGCACCAAGCTAATCTGGCACTACCCTTGAATTATGGTCAATCAATCTCCTGCTGTAGCGTGTTGGGGCTAAAGGGGTTAATAATAACAAGTTTTGATACTTAGCACTCACCCCTGAGGCACTAAACCAGAGGAGTATTGATAGTTCAAGAGCAGTGCCATAATTTGCTTTGCGTCTCGAAGGCCGTTCTGAAACAGCAGTTGAATAACCAACAAAAAAAAAAGAAACATGCTTTAGAATAGTGAAGAAAAACCAGTAAATACATTTTTGGATAGCAAGTATAAATTGTCTGTCTTTAATATTAGGACACTATAGCAAACTGTCTTGTTCTTGTTAAATTCTGACGTGCTTCTTTCTTTGTTGATTATTCAGTTGCGTTTCATTATGTTTACATACTTGACGGTCACTGTCTGGGCCAGGGTTTCATAACAATATCATCATGATCCATTAGATTTTAGTGCTGGTAGTGAACAAGTCAGCTCATGATAATAAACACCAGTTTAACCCCTTCACTACTAACAAGCCAGCATGATCCAAGTGCAAGAGACAAAGATCCCCATGAACCCCCACTACTGCAGGGGCTCATGAGGATCTGTGCCTCTTGCTGACCCACTTTTGTACTTGTGCTCCTTGAGTGGAGAGGGTTTCTTGTCAGTGAATTAACCCTTATCATTCGGAATACACCAATATGTGAAAAATAGTTCAAGGGTAGTGCCAGAATAGCTTGGCGCCTCTAGGCGCCAAGCTGTTTTGGCACCACCCTTAACTCTTACCAGTTCGCTCCCTTGGCCATCGTATGTATACATACGAAGCCACGCCCATGGAAAATTCCATCGTGTTTACTGAATTAAAACCAATTAATTTTTACTCTCAGTATTATTGTCATAACTTATTGACATTAGAAAGTCACTTTCATATGATAGAATGAAAAAAATATTAATTTTGAGTTTGTTCATGACCTTTGTTATCGATCGAGTCACTACGTCCGCCATCTTGCTTTCCCTACTGCGTTATTTTCGCTTGCGATTTCTCTCTGCGAATATTCCGTCAAAATGAGTTCATCTGAGTCCGAAAGTGAAGAGTATCTCACTGAAGGGGAATCTTCAGCAACCAGGCCACTGAAAATGATTCTAGCACCAGCGATGTGGAAAAAACGAAAGAAAACCATCGCAGGTCATTGTGACACTTTCTATTTTGGTTTGACCATGTGCTATCCATGTGAGTCTTTGTTTACCTATTGTCTGGTTCAGAATCGTGAAACTTTATGAGGTACATAAACAAGTTTTATTACTTGCTGTGTATTGCCTCAGTGATATTTTCAGCAAGTCAGAGATTTTCAGAGAAGCACATGTTTGTTGTCTCAGTCATGCCAGGTGTTGACACGCCCACTTTTTCCTGCCCTTGACCGGTGTAGATTATGTTGCGTAACTCTTAGAAATTCAAACACATTTTCTTGAAACTTCACAAAAATGTGTAGAAATGATTTGTCCACACACTGGATTCACATTTTAAACAAAGGGGCAAGAAACAAAAAAATTTTCTTCTTAGTGACTTTCGTGAAAACTGTTTTTGGAAACCGTACACTATTTTTTCTTCGTCGCTAAATAAACAACAACTTCTAAACTACGTTAAGTACAGACTTTTTACTTATCCTGACTGAAAGCTGACTCAATACACTTTAATATGATGTATAATAAGCCAACTTTTGACCACTAGAAGAGCTTTCACCAGCATTTTTTCTTGGTCATGTGTGAGGGTAAAAGTCATTTTGTTCACTGGCCTCAAATAGAGCGAACTGGTAAGAGTTAAACTAAAGCCATTGGTCTATATCCTTATCTGTAAGTACTATAATGTAGCTTGCATGTGGCAGTGTACAAATTTTAAGCTTTTAGCCTCAGTATGATGTGGGTTAACAAAGATTTTAAAAGCAGTCTGTGGCCACTGGCAACAAAGGGGTTAATTTTGTCTTCTAGGGACCAGGCCTGTACTACGTAGACAGCGATGGAGAGCGCCTGCCTGGCGACGTGTTCTCCGTGGGCTCGGGCTCGGTGTACGCTTATGGTGTGTTGGACTCGGGCTACAAGTGGGATCTCACCGCTGATGAGGCCTGTGAGCTGGGCAAGCGAGCCATCTACCATGCCACGCATCGCGATGCCTACAGCGGTGGTGTTGTCAACTGTGAGTACCAGAAAATATTGTTAATCCTTAATCCTCATGTGCATGCTGCCACTGGTACTGTTTCCATTGCTGGTGGCTGCTGGCACACAGGGATTAACTCTTTGGCTGTTGGTAGCACCTTTTGGCGAGGTGATTCCTGGAGTCACCTGGACAAAATTGGGATTTGACCTCGGAAGTGTACATTACAGCTCGGAAGACTGTTCAAACATGGTAGTTCAAGGGTGTTCCCTGAATTGAATAACCTAACAGAGTGGAGTGGGCCAGATGACAAACCTGCATATTGTGCTCTTTCTTTGACAGGATTCTGACATTGTTCAATAGGATTTTTTTTCTGGCCGTCAGCCTAACTGGTGAAGTACTCGAGGACCCCAAAGGGAAACAGTTATTTCTGTTCAGAAAGACTCGACATATGCTGATAGGAACCTAAATATTCCCAAAACTATCTGAAAATGTATGTCAGATGACCACGTCTGTATATGTCAGATGCAGAGTTGTGGGTTATCGGAGACATAGTTTAGAAATAGGGCCGACTTCTATTAGCTGTAATAGACTGACTTTGTTTTTCGTCCAGTCTCTATGTTTTGTTGCTTTGTCTATTGCAGTGTATCACATGAAAGAGACAGGCTGGGTGAAAGTGTCGCAGACAGACACCATGGATCTACACTACAAATACAAGGCCGAGAAGAAGTAACTCAGGTGTGAGAAGAAATAACTCAAGTATTTCGTTGAGAGAAGTGTGGCTTAGCCCTGTTGTCATCCTCATTATGGGAGACAGCTGGAGCAGATTACAGCTAGCAAGAGGCATGTATTTTCATGAGCCCCTTCGCCTGCAGTGGCTCATCGGAACCCATGCCTCTTGCAGATGGAAAGATTTGGCTAAAAGACAGTTATTACCGTGTCACTTGTAGGTGTTTGTTTTCGTTTTCTTCCCCTGAACATGTCATTTGTCAGCGTTCATGTTTCTCTGGTTCACACATTTCACTGAAATTGTTCTCACCTTGATTAAATGCCAATGTGAATTATGTTTCATGAAAAAATTAAAGTATCACTTGAAACAGTTAAACGTTTTGTTCTTGTGTTTTGGCGAATCTACAACAATTTTTGGAGATCACGCATGGAGATCGCTTTTGGCTATCACTCTGAGGTATTGATTCAACGTTGAAGTCACGGAATGTGTTGGCTCTGCCCTAACAGCCAGGGTATCTTTTTTTTGTGAAAAGCAGTATTTTCATTGCATTATGATGAAAATCTGACTGTTTCAAGAATGGACATAACGACTTCCGACAAATCAGGGCCGAGCTCTTCTCTGCCTGTGTGTGAGGGAGAGAGAGTCAGCAGGTTGTCACAAAAGGTTCCACTAAAAGAATGGAACATCACATTTAACCCTTCTAGCCCCGGATTCCAACAGCAGGAGATGGCTTGACCATGATAATTCAAGGGTAGTGCCAGATTAGCTTGGCGCCAAGCTCATCTGGCATTACCCTTGAATTATCATGGTCAATCCATCTCCTGCAACTGGTACATAGTCGTTAGGCAACACCTCCAAAATTTGAGAAATCATGGGACCCTGAGGCTAAAAGCGTTAAAAAAAGGAAGGCTGTCGGTCATAGACAAGCACCTTGAGGTCATATAGTGCGTGTGCAATCCTGCAATGTTTTGCAAATATTTTTCAAACATTTTAAGTCTGAATCCTTTTAAGAACAAGACAGTCTTCTCCTTTACACATCTCCCATATGAATTGGTCCGATTGTGAGACAAAAAGTTTCAAAGAATGAAAAACTACCCTTGTATGTAGAACTGCAACATTACCATATGAATGATGCTAAACTCGCCAAAATACATAGATCACATATTGCCCGGGTCTTCTATGCAAATGTGCATGCGCTAAGGAGAAAACGTCTTACGACGGACCCACTTCAGACGGGAACCAAGTGGGTTACTGAACCTGTTGAAAACCTCTTTAGCTCTTCTTACTTGAGATGGGCACAAATGGCCAGGTAGACAACACACATTCTTGTCAATATACCATAGTCAAGTATAAGTGTAAGTAAACTCCTCCTCTTAACACCTCTTAGCCCCTTGGATCCTGCATCAGATGGATTGATCATGATAATTCAAGGGTAGTATGGCTATCACCTACTGACCAGACCAGAGCAGGTAGTTATCTCCGACTATGCATCGGCCATAACAAAGTGAACTGGCATCTCCACACCAAGTATGGAATTGGCCAGTCGGACCAGTGCCCATGCAACTGGTAGCGTGACAACAGACCACGTGCTACAGACCTGCCCCACGTTCACAACCCTCGGACGGAGACACTGGCCAGAAGAGACGGGGGGTGTCCTGCAAGCTCTAAGGAGGCCTGGAGGACCTGTGGCACACTGCAGCATTTAAAGAGGAGACCGGGCTGTCGAGGTCAGAGTTTTTATTGATGTTGGCACTTCGGCCATTTTCACATGGAGCGTATACATAGACCGGGCTGTCCATATAAAGTGTTCGAGGAAGAAGAAGATTCAAGGGTAGTGCCAGATGAGCTTGGCGCCTTCAAGCCAAGCTGGCACTACCCTTGAATTATCATGATCAATCCATCTCCTACAATTGGTACACAGTCATTAGGCAACACCTCCAACATTTTATAAATGGGGCTAAAGGGTTAACGTGTACCAAAACTTCCATCCCCCAAAATTTACTGCGGATAAATGTGGTTCATGAGCATTGCAAACACACTATACTGATGACACACAATTCACTCCACATAAAGGATAAAACACAAAATTCACGTTCGTTTTCTCAGTTTATGAATATCATAAAATCAAAGAACATTCAGAAACGGAAACTAAATTCGCAAAGTGTATCACTTTATAAACATTGAAAGCAAACCTGCATAAATATATATATAGACGAGATCAATACATTAAAAGTCAGTTATTTGGGCTAAACGCTGAACAAGCTAGTAAGGCCCAATACCTTGAAAGGTGTGAATCGTCGAAGCTATCGGTCAAAGTTAACATTGCTCCACAATAAACAGCTTCTCCAGACTAAAAGGAAATAAGCAAGAAAGAAAGAAAAACTTTGGAATAACAATAGTTTTGTCCTTGTACACTCGTTCAATACGTGGGCTATTGCGTAATTGGGATATGCGGCGAATAGTCGCATATCAATATGTTGTGCATCTCAGATATAATTAACTCTTAAACTCCATGAACTAAATGACTTTCATTCTATAGAATGGAAGTCATTTAGTTCTGGGAGTTTAAGAGTTAAATTCAAGTGCAGGGTTCTTTTTGGGGGGGCGTCTTGCACGCTCAGCAGTCACCGTTTTGGTCTGGATGTTTTTCCATACGGTGTAACGATTAAAAATGTGATTGCTAAAAAAAAACAACTCTTGAATTGCCCTCATAGACACTTAACCCATTCAGCCCTGATGCACTACATTGGGAAATAGATCGACCATGATAATTCAAGGGTAGTGCCAGATTAGCTTGGCGCCTTCAGGTGCCAAGCTAATCTGGCACTACCCTTGAATTATGGTTGATTCATTTCCCGCAACAGGTATACAGTCATTAGGAGACATTTTGGAAAATGTGGTCTTGGGGTTTGTTAACCCTGTAGGAAATCATTCTGACAAACAGCTGCAGCAGATTTCGGGTGGTAAGAGGCATTGTGTATTAATGAGCAAAAGAAACGCAACATCATTCAAATCAGAACACTTTAGTGTTTCTGATGTTTCAAATGATGTTGCATTCTCTTGCTCGTCGGTATACAACATAGAAGTGGAGTGTTCGTACAACTAGACTGTCATTTCCAGACAGACCAAGCGACTCCTATTCTTAAAATGTTTAATTCATCATCGCTGAGAGCGCAGCTCACGAGAAGTTTGTCTAGAAATGATAGCATACGGACACTCTACTGCTATGTTTTACAACCATTCACAGCTAGAATCCAGTCACCAAAAATCACACAGATTAAGGACAGTTTTGCTTAACCATAAATGTAGCCTTTTCATTGGTTGCTGCTGAGCTTATTGCTGATTATGGAGTTTCACTGTGGATTTGAGGAGTATTCTTCAGCATTCCCAGCTTTTTGCCAGATGTAAAAGTTGGTTGGGGTATGAAGTCGGTGGGCCGCACAGTCTTGAATGGAGTCCTAGTGTTTCTCTGCCAGCATCGCTCTATGTGGCCAATGCTGTATTTTTGGTACAGGGGGCAGGAATGCAATATATGCTCTGGAGTGGAGTCAAATATCATAAAAAGCAAACACAGTATGTGTTGGATATATACAGCAGTGACAATCATTGAAAAGGTTTGTCTGTGTTCATATGTTTTTGTCACTTTTGTGAGTAACGTGATTTCAGAGTGGTTGTTTGCAAATACATGTACATAGTCACACACTCAAGCTTGCCAGTCACCTATAGATGTACTATTCGATCCCACACAGCACCACATAGTAAGACTAGGAGATGTGGGGGGGGGGGGTTCTATGCAAAAGTGGTCTTGAAAAGTTCTATACTGTCGTAAGCCCCTGCAACTGCAGGGGCTTATGACAGTATAGAACCTTTCAAACCTATAGAACTGACACGCTCTGACACTGCCCACACATGGCTGTGTGCGGGCCCACTGCAGCCAACGTCGGCCCGAGGGCCTTTTGCTCACTGGGTCAGTGACAAGCACGTACTCTTACGAACCCCTAATTCTGTGGAGCGGCTAGAGCAGAACTTGTAAGCAAGAAGCGCAGATTGTTACGAGCCCTCATCAGCAGGGGGTCATGAGAATCTACAGCCCCTGCAGACAGGAAGTTCTTGCTGAGGGATGCACACACACACACATCTGACCAAGACAAAATTGCAGTCTGCAAGAGGCATAGATCCTCATGCGGCCCGCAGGGGCTCATGAGGATCTATGCCTCTTGTCGGTCGGACTACAAACCACATGAAACAATAAAATGATATGTACACCACTCTTTGCAGCCGATTTCACCACATATATGGGAAGGTGCTCAAAAATTATTTGTGCATATTCAAGTCAATTGTGTAATGCTGAGTATGTGCTAAAAGAAGCTAACTTAAAACAAAACTTATTTTCTCGTAAAATTGCAATATTTGTTCATGGTTTTCATTGAATTGCAAAGTTCACAAGTGAAATGTCCAACATCTACACACATACAGTAGAACCTGTTTTGAGAATCCACCCTTTTTGCAAGAAAAGAAGTGGCCTTAAAAGGCAGGGTCTTTCGCAAGAGAAGTCTTTTAGTGCCACTTGATATTGAAGACCATTCTTTAGGCGGTCACAGCCATATAAATGTTGATTTAACCTGTTCAGTGCCAGGTGATGGAGACTGTGTCACTGAGGTCTTCGTTAATTCAACAGCAAAAACCCCTAGATGTCCCAGGAACATAGATTAAAGTGTTGTTAGCAAAGGGCATAGATCCCTAGATGTCCCAGGAACATAGATTAAAGTGTTGTTAGCAAAGGGCATAGATCCCTAGATGTCCCAGGAACATAGATTAAAGTGTTGTTAGCAAAGGGCATAGATCCCTAGATGTCCCAGGAACATAGATTAAAGTGTTGTTAGCAAAGGGCATAGATCCCTAGATGTCCCAGGAACATAGATTAAAGTGTTGTTAGCAAAGGGCATAGATCCCTAGATGTCCCAGGAACATAGATTAAAGTGTTGTTAGCAAAGGGCATAGATCCTTGAGGTTCCCCAGTAGCTAAACATCTTCACGTCCATGACGGCCGCAGTGTGCCTGCGCGCGGCCGTGCACGGGCCCACTGCAGCTGTGCTGGGCCCAATGATCTTTGCTTACTGGGCATGCGTCACCACCATGATAATTCAAGGGTATTGCCAGATTAGCTTGGCGCCTTAAGGCACCAAGCTAATCTGGCACTACCCTTGAATTATCATGGTCAGAACTGCGGGGGCTCAAGTGGATTTATACCTCTTGCAGCTGGGTGGTGTTCAAATTTTCTGAGCACTGAGTGGGTTAATTACAGGTGGGTCACACATAAAGATGGCCACTAAAAATAGTTGCTGAAATTGCAATTTCTTTTTAAAATGTATCCCTTAATTCCAAACTTCCTCAAATGCACAAACATACACCATCGAAAACCCTAAAACATTTTCACTTCACACCGCGGTAATTGCAAAATCATCACTGGGAATCATAAGTATCAAGTTTTCAAATGCCTTCACATTCATATCAAAGAAAAGATCAGCAGAAATATTTTTGCTGTAAAATTTCCAACAGGTACACTCAACATACATAGAAAAAAACTTGTGCATGACAACTTTAGTCCCTTCATTGGAGGAATACAGTGAACAACACACAATTTAGTGAGGCACAGTTCCTCACAAGGTCCCCTCCCTCTCCTCCAAAATCTGGTCCGAGGACCAATGTTGGCCGTTGGGCCCACACACAGATGTGCGTGCGCCAATGGCCAACACTAGCCTGAGAATCATTTTCTGTCTTGCAAGAAAAAAACTACTGTATAGAACACGACGGAGATTTGTTGAACTCTCTTTCTTCCAACAAGTCTCTCCCTTCCCCACCATCGGCGTATTCATCGCTGTATTCATCAATATCATTTGTGTCATCGCCTGTTTCATCTGTCGGCAAAGGGAAGTAATCCTTCTCCATACCCAGGCACTTGTGGTAGGTGCGCGTAGCCATGCGTGACCGAACGACGTCTGGCAGACTGGCCAGGTGAGATGCTATCGTTGAGGATCTGTACATACACAAAAGCAAAGGTTTATTCAGGCTTCCGTTACCAGGAAATTCTGCATATTTGATGGACGTCAAATATGTCCGGACACATTTTGACAGGGACAAAGAATGGACAGAATTTTTTTTTTTTAGTATAAAAAAAGCAGCATCCGCTCATTTTAGGAACACAGGGGCCGGTTTTGTTCCAGCAGTGTCAGACATGCACATGAATGCTTATACTACTGTGATTTTTGAAAGGTTACATGGTGACCTCGTGGCCAGGATGAGTACGTGAGTACTTATTACAACGCTGCACGTCTACACCGACAGTAGTACAAAGGGTGGGGTGGGGTGAGGTTCCTGCACAGGAACCTCACCCACCCCCACTCCTTGTATTACTGTTGGTGTCTACATGCATCTTTGCAATCAATACTCACACACTCATCCTGGCCATGATTAACTTAAGCGACGGACTATAAAGCGCCTGGATATTTGGTCAAGCTGTCCATCCCAATGACAGACAATTTAAAATCCTGGTGGAAAGTCTGTTTATTTTGTAATCTACGTTTTGAGTATAATTACTTTGACCCCGTGTCTACTATTAATAATTGCCGCTCGCAGAAACGATGGGTAACTACATATCTTTTCCGCCAAATGGTATTGTCAGAAGCAGTCAAGAGATTAAGACGCTGAGCCCTATGGTGGAAAAGTTGCTATCTGCAAAAGTCAGACTACAAACCACAGGAAAATGAAATGATATGTACACCAGATTTTTGCAGCAGATTTCACCAAATATATGTGAAGGTGCTTAAAATTATTTGTGCATATTCAAGTCAATGGTGTAATGCTAAATACATGTAAAAGAAGTTAACTTGAAACTTCATCGTTGTCTCATAAAATTGCAACCTTATTTGCATGGTTCTCAACGTTCATAAATGAAATGTGGAGCTGTCCTAGCTCTGATGACTACATCAAAAGAAACAGATGGACATGACAGCTGTTCAAGAGTGGTGCCAAAACAGCTTGGTGCCAAGCTATTTTACCTGTATCCTTGACATTTTTGTGCATCAGGCCTTAACCCCTTCCAGGCCCTGGACGCACATTTCGTTCCTGAAATCTTTGTTCATTCATTGTGACCAAAAGCCACAACTTTCCAAAGGACATGGATGCAAATTGGCCTCAGCAAGAGGTATAGATCCTCATGAGCCTCCGCAACTGCGGGGGCTCAAGAGGATCTATATCTCTTGCAGTTGGGTGGTGTTCAGGTTTTCTTGGCAGGGATGGGGTTAATAGGCCAAAAGAGCCAATGGATTTCCCCACGAGGGAGGGGATGGAGTTAAGTGTTTGGAATACAGTAGAACCCGTTTTGGGCAACCACTTTTTCTGCACGGAACAAATTGATCTTAACCCTTATCATCCTGATAACCCATTGCTGATAGTTCAAGGGTGGTGCCATTGCTGATAGTTCAAGGGTGGTGCCATTGCTGATAGTTCAAGGGTAGTGACATTGCTGATAGTTCAAGGGTGGTGCCAGAATAGCTTGGCGCGGCGCCAAGCTATTCTGGCACCACCCTTAAAGTAAAACAGTTGATCTATCTCCTAATCTGTAATGTAGCCCTCATAGTACAATCAGCATATTTCACAAAATCAGACTCCAGGATGTAAAGGGTTAAAAGACAAATACTCTCTCAAGAGAAGTCTTGAAGGGCATAAAACGTGGCGCCCATCATTAAAGACCATCATTTAGGTGGCAAAAGCCACCTAAAAGATGATCTTTAATGACAGGTGGTCGCCCAAAGGGGTGGTCGCTTGAAACAGGCTTTGTTGTCCTTCCCTTTTTAGCAAACTATGCTGTTTGTACACTGTTGAACAACACAGTGTGACAGACTTTTTTATATACTTACTTGTTGACTGATTTGCTGATTTTGTGCAGTTTGGTGTCCGAGAGAGATCTGTATTTCTGGAGGTCCGATTTGGAGCAAGGAAGTGCGGCCAGTTTTTCCGTGACGTCCTCGGGGGTGTGACCACTGCTGCTACAGCTTAGAATGTAGCCAATGATGGGTACCGGCATAGGCACAGACCAGGGATCTGGCTCAGGATGGCTGAAATCCTGTTACAGGCAGTAAAGGCGCAGTTATTATACAACAAACCAAGGGGAATTACTCAGCGCTGGACAACAGTTAGATTCCCTGCCCCCGCCTATCAGGCACCCAATCGCCAGCCCACAGAGAAATACGCAGGTATAGAACAAGACGATCATTTGCATCTTCAAAATAAGATGCATCAGGTCTCTTATATAACCCATGTCTTTCTCCGGAACTTAGGAAGTAGGGTGCCTGATAGGCGGGGGCAGGGGATCTAACTGTTGTCCAGCGCTGAGTAATTCCCCTTGGTTTGTTGTACAATTCTGCCAGCGCTAGCCTCACCGGCCTATCTGGTTTGTGAGTATCTCAGTATAACTCGAGGCAAATTTGTATCGTTACATTGTTGTGTAATGTTCTGTGCATCTACTGTGGGAATTCAGGGTATTTACCCGACCACATATAGTAATGCACCTTCGTGTTTGTGTATGTATGTTTCCCCTGCCTACTTCCTAAGTTCCGGAGAAAGACATGGGTTATATAAGAGACCTGATGCATCTTATTTTGAAGATGCAAATGATCGTCTTATTCTATACCTGCGTATTTCTCTGTGGGCTGGCGATTGGGTGCCTGATAGGCGGGGGCAGGGGATCTAACTGTTGTCCAGTGCTGAGTAATTCCCCTTGGTTTGTTGTACAATTCTGCCAGCGCTAGCCTCACCGGCCTATCTGGTTTGTGAGTTATTATACAGTCAACTTACATTACAAGGCTGCAATGAGATGCAAGCCTTAGTCACCAGAGGATCTAACTGGTTGTATGTCCAACGCTGAGTAATTCCTCTTGGTATTGAATTGAATTGAATGTGTACTAAATTGCGTTATATCTGACCTTGTAGCGTAGTTAGTTATTTGGGTTTAAAAAATCGCCGAGCAGGTACTGTTCTAGGGGCAGGGGATCTAACTGCATGTCCAGTGCTGTGTAATTTCCCTTGATATTTGTACTATTCTACCAACACTAACATCATCTATCTAGTTTGTGAGTACAATGCAAGTTGAATACTACACCGCCTAAGTCCCAGCCACAACTGATCTATGTAAAATTACTCTGTTTATCACACAAAAACAAACAATAACAAGAAAGGCAAAGCCCTTATGGCTCATGTGTATGACCACACATGTCTGACAATAAGTAGAGGGATGGCTTCTGCACTAACAAAATCCATGTTTTCTCAAAATTTTATAGTTTTCACACATCTATGAAACCCCCGTGACCCTTGACCTTTGTGATGAGTCGACTAAATTAGGATACATAGGAAGGTCTTATCATGAGCTACCTTTGTGCCAAATTTGATTGAAAAGTTTGCAAAAATGTACATAATAGCTACAATTATTGGCATTTTATACAAATTTGTCGACTTCTTGCAACCCTTGACCTTTCCGAGGGGTCATCCAAATTAATATGCATAGATAGGTCTTCCCATCAGGTATCTCTCTATCAAGTTTGGGTTTGAAATTGTGAATAGTAATTGAGAAAAAACATCTTTTATCCAAATATGGTGATTTTGGACCTATTTCTTGAGCTCCCGTGACCCTTGACCTTTCCAAGGGATCAACCAAATTAGTATGCATAGAAAGGTCTTACCATCAGGTATCTCTGTAGCAAGTTTGGGTTTGAAGTTGTGAATAGTAATTGAGAAAAACCATCTTTTGTCAAAACATGGCTATTTTGGACCTATTTCTTGAGCTCTTGTGACCCTTGACCTTTCCGAGGGATCAACCAAATTAGTGTGCATATAAAGGTCTTACCATCAGGTATCTTTGTACCAAGTTTGGGTTTGAAGTTGTGAATAGTATTTGAGAAAAAAATAAATTATGTCCCAAAATAGCTATTTTTGATATATTTCCTGATCCCCTGTGACCTTGACCTTTGTGAGAGGTCACTGAAATTGGTATGTTTAGAAAGGTCTTGGCACAAAGTATCCTTGGGCCAAGTTTGAAGACTGTAACTTGAATAGTCTCAGAGAAAAGGCCAACGTTAAAGTTTACCATGGATGACAGACGCCGGACGGACGCCCACTGGCCCAGAACATAGACTCACATTTGCTTCGCACGTGAGCCAACAAAAATTGGGCCTCTTATTGGTAGGATTTCTTATAAAACAGAACCTGTTCTGAGAGACCATTCTTATGAGAGGTCACCTGTCATTAAAGACCATCATTTAGGTGGCTGTAGCTGTGACTGTCGAACCTCGCACCTTTGGCATTGGAGGCAGACGTCCAGATGAACGACGGATGACTCAAAAAAGCAGTTACCATCAGGAACAATTTTTTGTCTGTACAATCCATTGGACGGCAAAAAGTTGTCCAACCTGCCTGTGTGATCATGCAGATTTCTCTGCCACTGCGCCACTTCCCCGTCTGTAAGTGTCACCGTCTGGGCAGTGGGCAGATGTTCACATCTGCACGGGACATAGACGACCCCGGCCCCCACGAGTCCCCTGCTGCCTTGCAGGCCTGACCGCTTGGCTGCGGAAAGGCTAAGGGAGGAAACCCCTGACATCAAAGCCCCCGTGTCTCTGGGGAAGGCTTTTGAGCCAGAGACTAAGACAAGGACAGTCTGATATAAAACCTACGACCCGAGGACCTCGATGCCACCGTCCCAGCTTGCTAGGCCATGGCAAACGAACCAAGGGTTTAAAGGGTGGGGCCAGTACTGCGCACACTGCACTCCACCAAAAAGCTCCACCGCGCAGGCTTTAGGAAACGCCACTGCATCATCACGTCAGACGCCAAGCTGGACAAGGAGCTGGACAACAGGCTGGCAAAAGCGAACAGTGCTTTCGGGCAACTATTCAAGCGGGTGTGGCACAATCAACAGCTGAAAAAAGGCACCAAGATCAGCGTGTACAGAGCTGTCGTCCTCACCACCCTGCTGTACGGTTCCGAGTCCTGGGCCCTCTACCACAGCCAACTACGACTCCTCGAACGCTTTCACCAGCGCTGCCTGCGTACCATCCTCATCATTCACTGGAGTGACTATGTCACCAATGTCGAGGTCCTTGAACAGGGGAAACTGTGAGCATCAAGGCTTTGCTGCTGCGGACACAGCTTCGCTGGGCGGGGCACGTCTCCAGGATGGAGGATCATCGCCTACCCAAGATCACTCTGTTCGGCGAGCTCGCCACTGGACACCGAGACATAGGGGCACCAAAGAAGAGATACAAAGACGGTCTCAAGAAGTCACTTAGTGCCTGCCAAATCGACCACCACCAGTGGTCTTCGCTTGCTGCGGACCGTGACACCTGGCGCTCCACCATTCACAAGGCAGCCGTCTCCTTTGAGGACTCTCGCAGAGCTAACCTTAAGGACAAGCGGCTCAGAAGAAAAAACAGAGTTGTCGTAACTCAGAATCCTGACCAGACCTTCCCCTGCAGCCACTGCGGTCGAACCTGCCTGTCCCGGATTGGCCTCCGCAGCCACGAAAATGCCTGCAGACGACGTGGGCAAGCCCTATAGAATCTTCGTTTGTGAAGTCAAGCCAAGAGAGACCTGTGAATGTGGCTGTAGCCACCTAAATGATGGTCTTTAATGACAGTTGGCATTAGCTCATGTTGTAGCTTCTATTCCTGCATGAAATCCTGTATTAAAAATAAATAAAAAATTCACATCTTAGCGCCCTCAAAAAAAGGTGGGAATCTGCTGATGGTAAAAAAACATCTCCTGATAATGGACGCGTAATCATCATACTAGAAAAGCACCAACCTGTCTCAGCTGATAGTCCAGCAGCCTGCGCATGAGTGTTTGTCCGCGTCTGTCCTTGAAACATAATGGTGACCTGCAGTCCTGTAACATACAGACAAGAATATCACTACCGGTATTGTCATTGCAATTTAGCAGTCCAATATCATGATTTTGAAAATGTTGAGATGACCAGATAAAAGCCTAGACGAGATAGGTCATCAACAGCTACGTGTCCTATATCGTTGCCGCCACCAACGCTATGACACCTTCGCAACTATTGATGCAGGGTGCCTTGAATGAGTTAACCTTAACCCATTTAGATCCAACGCCCTACAGCAGGAGATGGATTGTCCTACTTAGAACTATGTAGACTCAGCATCATAAGACCCTTTGTGACAGAAAAGACCATTGCACAGCTTGTCTGTTCTCACATTCTTTCTCTTCTTGACTATTGCAATTCTCTTCTTGCAGGCATCACCTCAGATCATCTATGTCGCATTCAGCGCATTCAAAACAATGCAGCCAGATTAATTCTTCACAAGAAACGCTCTGACCATGTTACCCTTCTGTTAAAACAACTCCACTGGCTTCCTGTCAAACAGAGAATCGAATATAAACTTGCTACCCTGACACACAAGCACTTTGACAACACACTCCCCCTGTACCTCTCTTCCAGTCTCTGCTCTCATAACCCTTCCCGTAGTCTACATTCTTGTTCCCAGAAATTACTGGTCCAACTGAGAATTAACTTGAAGATTGCAGGTGCTTGGTCTTTTCAGTACCAGGTCTCTCTTGTATGGAACTCCCTACCTCCCCATGTACGTCAATCCCCGACAACTCTCAGTCTTCAAAACCAACCTGAAAACGTATCTTTTTAATTTGGCATATCAGTGTTAATTTTCCTTTGCTGCCCATCATGTGATTTTTGGATGGTGTTACTGTAAACAGAATGTGTTCGTTGTGTGAAAGACTGGTTAGTATGCCTGAACTGTTTTTGTTGTTGTTTTGATTTGTAGTTTATTGTGTGGGTTTATAATCATTTGTAAAGCATTCCGAGTCTGCGTAAGTGGGGAAGGACGCTCTAGAAAAGCGCTGCATTATTATTATTATTATTATTAATTCAGGTGTAGTGCCAGATGAGCTTGGCACCTGATGGTGCCAAGCTCATCTGGCACTATCCTTAAATTGTCATGGTGAATCCATCTCCTGCAGCTGGTACATAGTGTTCACGTCCCAGCTCCAAAATTTGGATAAGCGGCCATGGGGGTAAATGGGTTAATAACCTTAATAATATAAGACTTTGTACTTACTCTGTCCATAGTGAACTCGGAAGCCCCGTAGTCTAGCAGAAGGTCGACGAGGTGCTTGCCTTCATCCTGACCATATGCATAGTGCAATGCTGTCCGGAAATACTGCACACACCACGCAAAAGCCATCACACTATATGTTTTCAACACAGTTACAGACTATAATTACACACAGAGATTTTGCCTTTTGCTTGCAAGACATTTGTGATATATATTGCAAGAGAGTTGCAAGGCCACCTTCATGCCTGATGTCACGTATTCACAACAAACACGATGGTGACCAAGCAGACTGAAACCTTGCAATGCAGTAAAAATCTAAAGGTATAAAAGACCCTGGGCTGCATTAAAATGCGTTTCACAATGCTTTGGAATCGGCTATCAGTCGTAAGACTAACTAGAAGATTGCTGTGATCCATGTTCACTCACCTGGTCACGCACTGAGTCGAGTCGTTGTTTGTGTTGATAGACGAGAGTCTCGGCCAGCAGTTCCAACATTTCATACGACCCTCTCAACACCGCTTTATGCATCAAGGGCTGTCCGTCTCCCTGAAAACGGTGACAACATTAACTAATACGAGATGTGCCACATCTGGATACGCAGCAAAAAGCCACGTATCCCAATGCAGCTCATCTCAACCCTTTCACTGTTGGTAGCGACTTTTGTTGCGATGATTCCTGCAGGAATCATCGCAACAAAAGTCGCTACCTACAGCCAAATTTTGGTTAACATATAAAATGTTGTCTTTACTCTCTTTTTTTTACGCCATACACACTGCAAGAAGATTTGGATGAACCATGAAAGCATAAGGCTGGTGCCAGAATAGCTTGCCGCCTTGAGGTACAAAGCTTTTCTTGCACTACTCCTGAACTATTATGCATCCTACGTTGTAATGTAGTCTACAGAAAACAAGTGTAATGTGTAGTGATGCTGTTTCTATATAAAAAAAAAAAAACATTGTTAGCCCAATGCCAACCACTAGCCTTGAGGAGAGGTACCGTTAGCTTACGATCTCTCTGGCTTGGCTTAGCTCTGCAGGTCTTCAAGACATGCAAGCCACCCCAACACAGCAAGGAATGAACCAAAATATTTGGAACTCTGACCCTTGGACTTAGTGTAAATCACGCACATGTTTTGTTATAAAGTGGGGAAACTTCCCTCAACATTTTTTTGTCCGGCTAGGGGCAATTTGGAATACCTTCCCAAAGAAGGCCCATCACCCCAGGAGCAGGACTGCCAAACCTACTTCTCATGCTGGTTTACTTACACACTGTCTGCAGTCTGCGAGGCAGGGACAGAGGCCGTGGGGTTCGTTGTGCCGGAAGTACAGAATCTGCCTCAGTGTTTCCACATCGCAGTTTTCAACCGCTTCGTGCACCTGACCAATCTGCTCCTGATGAACAAGGAGATGTCATTTGTGACACTCAATAACTTACATCTGCAAGAGGCACATATTCTCCTGAGCCCCTGTGCTCAATTTTATCGATCTGCAGTTAACCCTTTAACTGTTGGTGTAAGGCGAACGTTGCCCATCTGCAAGAGACATAAATCCTTGTGAGCCCCCGCTGTCGCGGGGGCTCATGAGGAATTATGTCTCTTGCTAATCCTGTGTTCTTTATGCATATATTTGGTCCCATTTATGTCTGCGTTTTTCACATGAACGTAGGTCAGTGTGTAGTGGTTTCAGACTCGCAAATTTGTGATCAATGACAGTGACAGGGTTAAGTACCCACGCCTGCATGCACAAGGTGGAAAAAAAAAAGACTACATTTCAGCGCCGCTCGGTGATTTCAGACCTTTCGGTTTGTCAGGTCCAAAATCAAAGACCAGCACACACTATAAAAGCTTTACCATCCACACGTGTCTGCAAAGCACCAGGTTGGCAAAAACCTTCGGGCCGACATCGGCCGCAGTGGGCCCGCGCACAACTGTGAGTGAGACCGCTGCAGCTGTTGGCAGCCCAAGGGTCTTTTGTTGACTGGGCATGCTCTTGCAGGCAAAGACACAAAAATGTTGATGGAAAAAACTGTAATTAACCCATTTAACCCCAAGGGTGCATTTTCCAAATTTGGAGGTGTAACCTAATGACTATGTGCTAGTTGCAGGAGATGAATTGACCATGATAATTCTTGGGTAGTGTCAGATTAGCTTAGCGCCTAAAGGTGCCACCCTAATCTGGCACTACCCATAAATTATTATGGTTGACGCATTTCCTGCTGTAGTGCATCAGGGCAAAAAGGTTAATGTTCTAAAAATAAAACCATGTTTCAACATGTACACGTGAAAAAGGCTCTAGAAAAAAAAATGTTATTTGGCTTTACAACAACAATTCTGGGTTATTTCACCAACATTTTGACATTTTATTTCACCAAGACATAAGAGCACCTGGTAAAGTGGAAGATATTTGTAAAATGCATCTGTCGGACTGTCAGGATGGTCCCCTGAGGCCTGAAAACAACGATAAACAAGATACAGTAGCACCTGTCTTGAGCAAACCCCCCAAAAGTGGTCTTAAAAAAACTGGTGCACTCTCAAGAGAAGTCTTGTAGGGCAAAAGGTGTCACCTGTCATTAAATACCAGCATATAGGTGGCTACAGCCACAGTCACAGCTACAGCCAGCTGAAGGATGGTCTTTAATGACAGGTGATCTCTGATGAGAGTGGCTGCTCAAAGAAAGTTTTGCTGTAACAACATGGCTTTTCATAGACATGACTTATAGTATCGGCATCTGGAAACTAAAAGCACTCTTATAAACATTCAAACTGACATCAAATGTCTGCTGGTCTGTGCTTTTGGACCTGATGTCTGTAGCCATAAGGTCCAAAAGCACAGACCAGCACACCAATAGGAAACTGTTTTCCTGCACTCAGAAAGATGCCACTCTGCAATAATATATTCATGTGAGTAACGCTGTTAGAACTTGCTGCCAAAGTGGCCGTTTTTATTTAATTGTAACAGGAAAAGAACTATTAAAAAAAGAAGATAACAAACCAACAAGAAAAGTCAACCAACAAACAAGCCAATAAAGTATTAACGCATTCAGCTCTGACGCAGTACAGGAGGAGATGGGTCGACCATGATAATTCAAGGGTAGTGCCAGATTAGCTTGGCGCCTGTCGGCGCCAAGCTAATCTGGCACTGCCCTTGAATTATTATGGTCGACCCATCTCCTGCAACTGGTGCACAGTCATTAGATGACGCCTCCAAAATTTGGAAAATATGGCCGTCGGGCTGAATGAGTTAAAAAAAAAGAAAAAAAAAGGGGGGGCCAAGAATCACGTTCATATTTTATGTGTTTTCGAAGAACATCTGCTCAGCCTGACTGGGGAAGTTAGGTACTGGTATTCCTGCAGGACCAGTATTAATTAATTAACTGATTGATTCATTCATTCATTCATTTCTATTTACTTATTTACTCACACACTCTTTCCTTATTTATTTATTTATTCATACAGCAATTTATAACAGTACCTATTATTACTATTTACCTTGACAGGTGAGGGCAGGTACTGATATCCTTGAAGAACCAGTATCTCTCTGTTGACTCCTGCTTCGTGGAACACCCATCGCAATATCGCCTGAAACAAATTCCATCCACACGACCTTTTCATGTCTGCGTGTGCTAGCATTCATCGTTTAAAAAAGGACTTCGTAACAAAATAAAAGCAAATGCCATGCTGCCAAGGTCCATCAGACGCATGTTGTGACAGAAAAGTTGAATGGTAACAAATACAGCAAAACATATTTTCAGGCACCAACATTGTGAATGATCGCCAGTCGTTAAAGAACACCATTTAGGTGGCTGTAGCTGTGACTGGGGCTGTCGCCACCTAAATGATGGTCTTTAATGACAGGTGACACTTTTTGCCCTTAAAGACTGCATGCTCTTCAGAGAGCTACTGCCTGATAGTAACACTTTTTTCTAGAAAAAAAAAAGGTTTCTCAAGAGGTAGATGTTCTACTGACCTCATTTTTATGGAAAAAGTGTGCATGTGTGCGAGTGTGTGTGTGTGTGTGTGCAAGTTTGGAAGCGATAACACAGCAGTATACCGGATCAGTCTGCTAGACATTTCAATATTTTTTAAACATTATATGATAATAATCCACAAACATACATGTATCCATGTATTTGTTAATACTGTTGACTTATAAACAAGGTTGGATATAACAGACGTCGGTAACACGTTGTCCGAGGTCCTGACAACATGTTTCTGCTCAAATTACTTTGGATATACAAGAAGAACATTTACGTCCCCAGGACATTTGATATATCCAAAGAGTACAGTATGGTACTTTATTTTGTCTCTGTGAAAAACCCAAAAGGGGTGAACGGTTTGAATTTGAAAAGGCAGGGGTACATCCCAGGGGCTAGTTTGATGAAACAGCAAAATGGAAAGACAAGCTCAGTACTGTTTGGATCAAAGCTTCGGAATTTGTAAATTCTTACACTGTCTATTGCCTGCACCATTTTTCTGCAGCCGTGTATCTCAGCATAGTCCCTCGCACACAGGTTATTCTGCAAACAGGTCAATATGTTAATATGTCAATATGTCAAATGTTTGTGCAACAAAAACAATCTTACTGAGGCTAAACAAAACTAAATCAGAACAACTTTATGTTTCAACACATTCTGCCCCAGGACCGAAATCCCTAAATGTTGAAGTTGCTCTCTGAAGACTGTATTACACTTCTGGAGACAGATCTAGTGTAATAGTTCAAAGGTGGTGCCAGAACACTTTGGCGCCTATGGGTGCCAAGCTATACTGGCACCACCCTTGAACTATCAAACTAGATCCATATCTTGCTGTGGTGTGTCAGGGCCAAATGATTTAAACAGACACACACGCAGGTATGCAAGCATGGCTCACCTCTATGCGTTGTGTTACCAGATAGGCCGACCCCTTACGCAGGATAAATTCTATCAAGGCTTCATCAGCGTCGTTGTCAATACAGTGGAAAAGCACGTTCTTGCCCTGTGAAACACAGTCATAACGATAAAAAGGCAAGATCTTAACAAGTTATTTTATGTTGTAACCCCCTTGTGCATACAGCCCTCAGTACTGTTCACAGTACTGGTGCCTGAGTGCACAATTGGGTTAATGTTTTATTAATCATCAAAACAGATCGAAAACCTTGGGCTGACGTTGGCCATCATTGGTTCATGCACAACTGTGCATCCACTATAATATCAGAAACCTTTTAACCCTTTTCATCCTGATACACTTGCTTGAAATAAATTTGACTATGATAGTTAAAGGGTGGTGGCAGAATAGCTTGGCACCTCAAGCACCAAGCTATTCTGGTACCACCCTTGAACTATCATGGTCGATCTATCTTGAAATCAGTAATGTAGCCTTCATTGGAAAAAGAAAATTAGCCTCAGGATGTACTGGGTTAATTATTGAGATACAAGATTCATCACTGGCTCACACAGCTAGGAGAAGAAAAGATAGATCAGATAGATCACAGCAGAACCAATCAAATACAATCCCCATGTGGAAAGATATAAAAGGAGGACATCTTTATTTTTGTAAACAAACTTGCATGAGTTTAATCCTTGACAAGGTCTAGCTAAATCATCATCTATCAGTCTACAGCAGAGGAACTATGCGAGTATACTGACCTTGTAGAAGAGGCAGTCCACAGTGACGGGCCCATTTGGAGTGATGGCTTTCAACATTTGTGTAGGGATGGCAGGTTTTGTCTCAAGGGCAGCTATATACAGAGGTATGTCGCACTGAAACAATAAAACAATGAATATAGCTTTCAAAGACAAATATAAAAAAAAGTAAAAAAGTAAATCTGCAGCAACCGTGTAAATGTATATATCATAATCATTGCATGCAAGCTAATTCCTGGGGTAAAAGCTGGCCATGGTGTGGAAAATATGGTGGCATAGAAATTTCTATATTTAAAATGGAAAATGTAAATTTCATGTCTAAATTGTAGTAGCCATATATATATATATATATATATGTTATACAAATACAAACATACCATATTCAGTACCTCCTTGGTACCCAAGTACCTCCTCGGTAGCCAAGTACCTCATGCCATGCCAGGGGCTACTTGGGCACCGGTGAGGTACTCAATATGGTCTGTTTGCATTTCCATAACGTATCTGTGGCTTCTGCATTTTACACAAGAAACCTTCACCTTCAATTATAAAATACAGAAATTTCTGCAAATAAAATTGTAAAACCACAGACTTCTGTATTTCCATCTGCAAACTCTTACCCATGCAATGGTGACTCACCTCTGCGTCTCCCTTCATGCTGATATCGATGCGCGCCCCAAACTCCAACAGTAGCTGAACCATGCCAATGTTGCCCTGGCGAAGTGCATAAAACAATGGTGTGGCCCCTCGATCTCCCTGCATGCACAGAACAGAACAGTCAATGTCGTAACCCATCTAACCCCACGGCCTTATTTCACGAAGTTTGGATATGTCACCTAATGACTATGACTATGGCGCCTTCAGGCGCCAAGCTAATCTGGCACTACCCTTTAATTAGCATGGTCGATCCATCTCAAGCTGTAGTGCGTCAGAGCTAAATGGATTAAAATGGGAACAGACATACTTAAATTGTACCCTAACACACTACAGTCGAAAAGGATTGACCATGGTAGTTCAAAGGTGGTGCCAGAATTGGCAAAACCTGCTGCCAAGCTATTCAGGTGCCAACCCTTGAACTATTATGGTCGATCTGTCTCCTGACCTGTAATATAGTCTTCAGAGGAAAACCTCTGTAGGCGCCAAGCTATTCTGGCACAACACTTAAACTATCATGGTCGATCTATCCCCTGACCTGTAAGACATTCTTCAGAAGACAATGCCCACCCATACTGGGGAAATTTTTATCTTGTGGCTCAGTGGGTTAACAAATTCAGCCCTGACACACTACAGCAGGAGATGGGTCGGCCATGATAATTCAAGGGTAGTGCCAGATTAGCTTGGCGCCAAGCTAATCTGGCACTGCCCTTGAATGATCATAGTCGATCCATCTCCTGCAACTGGTGCATAGTCATTAGATGACGCCTCCAAAATTTGGAAAATACGGTAGTCGCTCTGAATGAGTTAACCCTATCACTGCCAGTGGACGTTTTTGAAGCATTGTAAATTCAACATCTAAGCCCCCTCCCCCCCCCCCCCCCCCCCCCCCCCCCCCCCCAGCCGTCAAAGGTACACGGACACACAGTGGTTTCAGCATGACGGTTTAGATCCACCAGCCCCAACAGATGCGGGAGCTCAGGATGATATATACCTCTTTCAGATGGGTGGCACTTTTTCTTGTCAGTGCAGGGCTTAACACTTTCAGCCCCGGATCCCTACAGTAGGAGACAGCTTGACCATAATAATTCAAGGGTAGTGCCAGATTGTCTTGGCGCCTTCAGGCGCCAAGCCAATCTGGCACTACCCTTGAATTATCATGGTCGAGCCATCTCCTGCAACTGGTACATAGTCACTGGGCAACACCTCCAAAGTATGAGAAATGGGGCCTTGGGGCTGAAAGGGTTAATCCGACAAACATCTGAGTTGAATACGAACCATGTTTCTAAAATTGATGTTGAGTTTCAGCTTTTGGGACAGACGCAGCATTTTTCGGGCTGTAGACACATCCCCAGCTAGCACGCTGTGGGCAAATTCCTGTAACATACATATATGCGAAACATAGGTTAGGTGCATAAACGGTACATTCTTGTATTTTGGGAGCAATTTTTGTAAACGGCACTATCTCCCGGTAGAATAGTGTTGCTTCATGTAGGATATTGTTTAATTTCAAGAAAGCGGACAATATGCATGATGATTTCGATAAACAATGAAAAGATATCTTTCTGAAAAAAACAAACAACGACAACCACAACAGACACTGACCATGGAGGGACGGATACCGCTCACAACCCGAATGATAGACTCTGTGCCAATGTCAAGAGACAGCTGCAGTAATGTCTGTCCATTCTGGTGAACACAAAATTCAAAACGCATTAGCCACAACAGAGTTGGTTGTGTGTGTGTGTGCGTGTGTGTGTGTGTGTGTGTGTGTGTGTGTGTGTGTGTGTGTGTGTGTGTGTGTGTGTGTGTGCATTCAAATGCAGTAAAGTGTATATGTTATTTTTCCTTGAAATAAACAAAGGCAACAGAAAATGGCCTTTGATATTAATCTTTTCATCCTGATACACAGATTGCTTGAAATATATTAGACTATCGTAGTTCAAGGGTGGTGCCAGAACAGCTTGGCGCCTGAGACGCCAAGCTATTCTGGCACCACCCTTGAACAAAGATGCTTGATCTATCTCCTAATCTCCTAAGCCTTCAAGGACAATGAGCAAATTTGTAACGGTCAGCCTCAGGATGTAACGGGTTAAAATAATATGAGAACACAACCACAACAGAACATAGTGGTTTTCCAGTGCCAGATGTTGAAGGGGATGGATCAGCTAATCAGGCACTACCCATTAAATGACAAGATTAATCCATCTCTTGCTTATCCGGCTTATGGTTCTAATATGTAAACCATTTCTTCATCTGTACTAAAACAATTACTGTTTGTGAATGACTACAGAAACAAACCTTTTGCACGTCAACACGACACCATTCATTGATCAACTTGCGAACGTTCATGGCATCGTCCCCTTCCACTGCCTCCCAGATACCCGGCTGCAATCAAAAATGCTCACGATAATGACAAAATTCAGTCATTAACTCATTCAGTCCCGACACATCAAAGCCAGATATGGCTTGACCATTTTAGCTCAAGGGTGGTGCCTATAGGCGCCAAGCTATTCTAACTCCAAAATGTGGGGATTTCACACCTGGGACACAATGAGTTAACAAACTGAGCCACCACGTCCAAATTTCAAAAGTCCAAATTTCAAAAGTGCAGACATTACTGCAGCTGTCTCTTGACACGACTGTACACGACATACACAGTTCACGAGATAGACTGACTATGCTAGTTCAAGGGTGGTGCCAGAATAGCTTGGTGCCTACGGGCGCCAATCTATTCTGGCACTACCCTTGAACTATCATGGTTTATCCATCAATCACCACGCGAATGTCCTCTTCTTGTCTTGTACCATGTTTGTCTTCAGAGTGAATGAGTGTGTTTCATGTGAGCGTGCATGTTGGCTTCAGTCTGTGGTGCTCTGAGCGGATTTTTATCATTGACATCTATAATGACCATTATTATTATTATTATTATTATTATTATTATTATTATTATTATTATTATTATTATTAGTGTGTCAGGGCTGAATGTGTTACTGGTATGAGCAAGTGGGTGCAGAGATAACAACACGTATTTTTTAAAATTATTATTATTTTTTGTAAATTGCGTTTTTGGAATTTTTTTGTTTGTTGTACAATTAACTTTTGTTAAGCGCCTAGAGCTCTAATTCGAGGTTGGGCGCTATACAAGTACTCATTATTATTATTATTAACATAACATAACAAGATGTTAAGCAGTGTCCTGGGCTTCAGCACTCTCAAGGGATGCTAGGATTAAGCTTGGACTTTTTCAGATTTATCTGCTTAGAATCATAATAAAGTATCTAACAGGAAGTGGCAAGGAGGGGATTCTGGATATTTTCTTACCACATATTTCATGAAGATGTCGCGCACGGCATCGGGTATTGTTGGACATGTTGTCACCACTTCCAGAGGATAAACTCCATCCTGAAAAATAACTAAAAATAAGCTCTCTCCTTCAGACAATTTAACCCCTTTCATGTGGGTAGTGGTTATAGACACAATGATTCCTATAGGAATTATCATGACTAAAACCTCCACTGACACTCAGAGGGTTAGCCCCAATTTCCCAAACTTTGGAGTCGTCAGCTAATGACTGTGTACCACTTGCAGGAGAGGGATCGACTATGACAATTCAAGGGTAGTGCCTGATGAGCTTGGCGCCATCAAGCGCCAAGCTCATCTGTCACTACCCTTGAATTTGTCATGGCCGATCCATCTCCTGCAGTAGGGCGTCCGGGCTAAATGGGTTCAACAAATGAACACCAAATTACAGCCACACAGAACAGATCTTTGCATACTCTGCTGGGCAACTGCACCACATCGCAGTTGATGTTGTGTCCTTAGTATTCTTTCACCCTTTTTAGCCCTGGGACCCTGCAGCAGGAGATGGATTGATCATGACAATTCAAGGGTAGTGCCAGAAGAGCTTGGCGCCTGGAAGGCGCCAATCTCATCTGGTACTACCCTTGAATTATCGTGATCAATCCATCTGCTACAAATGGTACACAGTCGTTAGGCAGCTCCTCCCAAATTTGACAAATGGGACCTTGGGGCTAAAAGGGTTAAAAAAAGGAAGGTTGTCAGTCATAGACAAGCACCTTGAGGTCGTACAGTGCGTCTGCAATCCTGCAAGGTTTTGCAAATATTTTTGAAACATTGAAAGTATGAATCCTTTCATGAACAAGGCAATACCTCCAAAATTTGAGAAATGGAACCTTGGGGATAAAAAGGAGCACAGTAGTATAAAAATTTAGCACATTATGCCTTGCATCACAACTGCATTAGACAGACTGGAGATGAAAGTTCAGGCTGGCTTGGCACCTCAAAAACACAAATTTAAAATTACAGTGTGTGATTTGATGGCTAGTGTTACACTTGCAATGATCTGTGCATAAATAGACCTCCATAGATCCATGGTTTGATTGAAACAGAATGAAACTTTCCCCTTTCACAAAAACGGACTTTCCCTTCACAGGGCTGACATACACATACTCAATATAAAACTGCAGGCTCTAACTATACTCACCTTGTCCGTGATGTAGACGTCTGCGTTGCAGCGTAAAAAGGCCTCCACTACATCAGGGTGGGCTGCACCAAACTTTAGGTATCGTAACAGCGGTGTGCGCCCATCCTGAAAGCAATAACAAGAATGGCAAAGCCCTTCACGCTCATGTGCACAGCTCGATCATAAGTTCATTGACGCACAGGTGTAACTTGCAAACACAATATGCCAAACTAAAAGTCTGACTTGAATGTTTCCCATGAGGACCTCTGAAACCCTGTTTTGGAAACACATGGCATATCAATGACAATTTTCCACAATTTACTTAGTCCACCTCCCATAACCATTGATCATGACCGTTCAAGGTAGTGCCAGATTAGTTTGGCCCTACCTTGAACTGTCGTGATGAATCGATTTTCCACTGCTGATACTCTTTAATTACAGAACGCTCCCACAGTTGTGAAGTCAGTGTAATTAGATGTCAACGGCTTAACCCCGTCACTGCTGTAGAACTGTGAACAACACCCAAATGCAAGAGACATAGATTCTCATAAGCCAGGAGAATATCTGTACTACCTGCTGTGGGCCTCATTCACATTCAGACAGAATCCAGGCCAAAAATGTGACTGTCACGCATGTAAAATGCAGAGAAAATCCAACGAAGAAAGAAACATGCTTAGAAAAAGGACAAATGCCTCACAACTGTGTTGTAACTGTCTCTTCTAAGTGTGTTCCTTTCTTCCTCTGTGGGGATTTTCTTTACATTCAGACAGGCAGCGAACCTAATACTGTTTCAGACAAGATCTGACAGTGTGGCATCTAACAGGGAAGTGGTTAATAGTGACCACGAAGATACTCTGGATTAACCCTTACACTGCCAGCAGATGCTAAACTGTGTTCCCTCAATCTCTGTGAATTCAATGCCAAGGAGACCTAGCCACCCAAGCAACATCAATAAGAAGTGGTTTCAGCAAGAGACATAGATCCTCATGAGCCCCCGCGCCTGCGGGGGCTCATGAGGATATATGTCTCTTGCAGTTGGATCCCATTAAGTTTTTTTTTTTTTCCCCCTGCAGCCAAGGGGTGAAGATGCCACACACCTTATCCTGTCTGTTGATCTGAGCGCCCATGTGCCGTAGCAGGTAGACCATCTGAGCGCCGCGTTGCACGTCATTTGCTTTCTTAAGAAGTCCGTCCACAACAGCATGGAACACTGTTCGGACCTGCAACACAATCACACAGCAAAAAGAAACATTAATTACTAATTGCATTTCTTTCTCCACAGCAAGCTAGATTTGAAAGACAGGTTAAAAAATAAGGGGTAACAAAACATAAAAGAGAACCCAAACACAAAATGTCATGACTCAACTAAATCCCCCCCCCCCCCCCCACCCACACACACACACCCACCCAAGGAGTAGATGTATATATTGCACATGCCACAAAATTTGGACAGTTAAGGCAATGTAAGGTTGAAATTTATAACTTTTCCAACGTCCGCCACAGGACTTTGTTGCTAATCGGGTCATTAACCCCTTGACGGCCATTTGATGCAGGTCATGTTTCTGAAAACATTGTCACAGTCGAAAGATGCCAAGCTGGCAAAAGAACATGGATGCAAAGGGAGAGGCGTGTTTTTCTTGGCAGTGAAAGGGGTTACATCAGGACTGCAGACACAGGACGGGACACCAAAAGACATACATCCTCGGGGCTCATTAGGATCTATGCCTACTTCAGGTGTTCAGATCTGCTGTTAACCCCTTTAATGCCGAGAAATACTGAACACAATACAACTGCAAGAGACATAGATCCTCATGAGCCCCCGCTGTCGCGGGGGCTCATGAGGATCTATGTCTCTTGCTGAGACCAGTTTGTATCCATGTTCCTTAGACGGTTGAGGTTTTTGGTCACTGAATGAACAAAGATGTCAGAAAGGTATACATGTACGTACAGTAGCATTGAAGGAGTTAACACTTTGGCTGTCAGCACTTCTTGTCCAGGTGATTCCTGCAGGAATCACATTTTAAAAAAGTGATACCAACAGCCAAAGTGTTAAAGCAGACAGAAAACTTGTAACTACAGTACTAGCATCTGCTGGGTATTAGGGACCTGCAAGGGTCTGGTTGCGAAAGCGTACAGAGCCCTGGTAATTGCCTACTGGGAATTATAATGCAGACACGTGTATATTTTGTAACTGGATACTGGGTAATACTATTAGGGATTAGCGTATCGATTTTACCTTGAAAAATCAGTTGGTTTCAAATGTACTGCTGTCTAATTCACGTATCTTTTCTTTCAATAAATTTACTATAGATGATCTCTCTTATTATTATTATTTTCTTTCTATCTTCGTTTTTACATATCGACCTAAGAATCGACGCTCAAGCCCTTTCACTAATCACAAGTCACACTATGACTCCACATAAATACAGAAGGAAACCATCCACCCATTCATCAATCCATCCGGCCTTCCTCCCTCCACCCACTCATCCATCCATCCACCCAACTTAACCATGTACATCCATCCATCTACCCTAAGTGCTGGGTGCAATATAATAACGCTAATATGTAACGCACCATGCAGTAGGCAGCATATCTGAGAGAGTACAAGTAGCTTTTCAGGATGCCTGGTAAGACATCAAGTGCCTGTGATTGACATTTATATAGACACGAATAGTCAATGACAATCATTTATCAACGCTATCTTTAGTCAGCAAAGCTAAATATTCACATAGCATCAGTGTAACCACAGGATGTGGGGAGAAACCTGAACAATCGGAAGAGTTTCGTGCCCCTGACTCGGAGCGTCAAGACGCTCCGAATCAGGGGCACGAAACTCTTTTGCCACAACTTCGGATTTTCTCCCACTGTGGTGTAACTGTCGTATATGACACACATATGAGTGTCAGATAGGCGGCTTTCCACTTACACCGTCGATATTTCAGAATTAGCACAATCTACGCATAACGATACTGAACTCCAGCTATTGTTCAATATCATTTACCGCGCTGCCCTTTCGCCCAAGCTGTGTGTGATTTGAAAATAGCGAGAAAAGGACAAAGCGTCGGACGAAACCAGCCGCGTAACTTCGCACATCCTGACAATGATGACTGTCACTGTGAATTATTGATAGACAAGAATAAGCCAGAAATGTCATCGGGTTTTTTGTTGTTGTTGTTTCGTTGTGGCCATATTTTTGTTAACCCATTGGCTGTCGGTAGCGCTTTTTGTCGCGATGATTCCTATAGCCTCATCGCGACAAAAAGTGTTACCGACATCAAAATGGTTAACCCTTTGGCTGACGGTACACAGCCATAGATCCTTAGGAGAACCACTATGCAGTCGCGAGGAGGGGGGGGGGGGGGTGTGTGTGTGGTGTGTCATGAGGTTTATGCCTCTCTAGGTGGCCTGGGGCGTATGCGTGTTTGTGTGCGTGTGCACGCGTGCAGCGGCAGCTTAGGCGCGGGGAGTTTTGGGTGGCGGGGTCACGACAGGGCTAGACGGATTAACCGATTAATACCACTCTCAGACAGCCTAGCGTCTGCACCACCCTCACCCTCGTGCAGACTGCGGGCAAAAAGTGTGTCCAGTCACCGCAAAACTGAGGATTCACCGAAAAGAAAAGGGGAGACTGCCAGTGCTAACATTTTAGGAAGGTTACAAAGTAAAGTAGGTAAAAGCACTGTCAGGGGAGAGAAGTGTGCATGATCGACCAGTGATCATAGATCTACTGTGGCCAAAGCACACAAAAAAATAGAGATAGGAAAGAGGGGGTGCGCTATATATGCATTGCTTCCAGTCACTTTCTTAGCGCACCCCCTCTTTCCTATCTCTTTTTTGTTGTTGTTGTTGTTGTTGTTGTGTGCTTTGGCCACAGTAGATCTATGATCACTGGTCGATCATGCACACTTCTCTCCCCTGACAGTGCTTTTACCTACTTTACTTTGTAATCTTCCTAAAATATTAGCACTGGCAGTCTCCCCTTTTCTTTTCATTTATTACTACAATATCGAATGCAACCCCTTCCCTCCTTTTGGTAGGTTCTCTTTTAGGGTGCATGGAAAGTTAACTCTAGGTGGTGGCATGGAATGTATGCCCCTGCAGACACCAGAGTAAAATGTGGCTGTCATTGCAGGTAGGCAGAAATTCATGTCTCCTCTAATATTGCTGATGGTGTGCTGAATAGGTCGCCAAGACCGAAACAGCTGTCCACACCGGCTAAATATATGGACCTTGGGGGACCTAGATTTAAATTTCCATGCACTGAGTTGCTGGAACAGTGGGATATGTGATACCCCGCCAGTCACTTTCTTAGCGCACTCGGCCCTCTTTCCTATCTCTCTCTCTTTTAAATGTGCTTTGGCCACAGTAGATCTATGATCACTGGTCGATCATGCACACTTCTCTCCCCTGACAGTGCTTTTACCTACTTTACCTGAGGATTCACCGATTTACTAGTTCGGGGTTTAACTCTTCGCGTGTCTGTAGCGGTTTTAGTCGCAAAGATTCCTGCAGGAATCATCGCGTCTAAAACCACTACCGACACGTACACCCGTCACTTGAAATAAATTTGACCGTTAGTTCAAGGGTGGTGCCAGAATAGCTTGGCGCCTCAGGCGCCAAGATATTCTGGCTTCACCCTTGAACTAAAACAGTTAATCTATTACCTAATCTGTAAAGCAGCCTTTATAAGACAATAGGATTTTTTTTTTTTTTTTTTTACAAAATCAGCCTCACGATGTAATGGGTTAATAGCCAAGGCACCGGAGTAATAATGGACGGCACTAATGGGCGGGTTACGAGGGACAGGAACAACTACATGTATCGCCTTTGGAGTACGACCTCAACACTGATCAGTTAAGGCGCGTTGCAACTGCGCCACTTTAGGTTAGTTCGGGGTTTAACGTGCACGGCACCGGAGTGATAATGGACGGCCCTGACGGGCGGGTTATGGGAGACAGGGATAACTATTGCCCATTGGTGTACGACCTGAACATTGATCAGTTCGGTCGCACTGCACTTTGATTTACCTGGACTTTTAACGGACATGCTATCTGACCAAGCCCGTCGTTCTGCCTGGACACTATTAGCAGATAGTAAAACGGTCTGTGCAACGGCTGATCAGTCCATCAGCCAAACGCAACCATCTGCAAGAGGCACAGATTCCCATGAGCTTCTGCAGCTGCAGGGTCTCGTGAGAACCTACGGCTTCTGTCTGTCGACAAAAAAATAGTCCCATTTATATCATGGAACTGACGCCGGTAACTGTGGGCAACTCTTCGTCCGTCTGTTAACACCACACAGCTGTGAAGAAGAATAACAATTTCCGAAAAGGCTCGAGTGAGAGCTTAGACCTGCGCCAGCCACTAAGCAAGGTGCTCCGCTATAGCGGGGTGAGTGTTGTGGCGCTATAGCGGAGCACCTTGCTTAGTGGCTGGCGCAGGACTACTCTCACTCGTGCAACTGGCCCCTGGTCTGTGATTTTGGACCTTAAAGCCGTAAGGTTTAAAAGCACAGACCAGCTAACATTCACTTTCTCGCGCACGCATTCTTTTATCCTTGGAAAAATGAAGATTCAATTCATTTCATTTCTCTTAAGTCATCCCACGACCGGAGACCAAGCAGCCGATTGGGCCGCCTGGTCTACCGCATACGGAGCGACGATTTGCCACAACACGTACAAAGACAAAAAAAAAAAAAAAAAAAATTACACGAACAGCAATTTCAAGACACATTTTCGGGCCGCTTAGTCTAAATAAGGAATGTCAATTTGTCGCAAGTCGCGCAAAAGATGTAGTACAGAACAAGAGTAACATAATTTCCAAGGGAGCAATATTTCGCGTCTCCAGTGACCCCTAAAATAGAACCAGAAGAACCCAGAATAGAACCAAAGTGACGTCCTGCGAAACCTTATAGACACCGCTGTTCTCGAATTAGAACAACGGAGATCAGCAGTGCTATCATAATTATTAGGTCATTTTCAGAACAGCAGTCAATCTTTGCCATAAAATACGTCGAAGACTCAAAATGGGCAACATACACTTTCTCTATTTCCAGCATTCGTTTTCTTCAAAGCACTAGACAACTTTGAACATATCGCTGGATATAGCATCAAGAATAGCGTGACCCAATCATTGCCGTCATAACTGTCGCCTGATTAGCTTGGCGCCAAGATTTGTAACCGTGATGGCGCATGTACAGGCCAGCCTCAGTATTACGAGCTCCAGTATACCGCGGTACCTGTGATATATTGCGCGCGGGTCTCTGGCTCCCACGGGGGATGCCCGGTAAGCAAAAGGTCGTCAGGCCGACATCGGCCTTAGCTGGCCCGCGCACGGCGTGCTCGGGCCAGCTAAGTCTGACGTCGGCCCGACGACCTTTTGCTTATCGAGTACCTTTTCTTCACAAGTCTACGACGTAAATCCAGCACCATAATGACGTGATAAGGACGCGATCGCCGCCGACATTATTATGACACGATCGACGCGAAAAACGCGTTATAATTTTAGGCTCCAAGGTTACCGCGTTATACTGAGGATGACCTTCATATTATGTAGAAATTATAGGGCACATTTCGGTCTGGAGTCGGTCGTCTGGTCCGAAAGCAAAAACAACACGCAATGGATCAATGACTGGCGCTTTGACGAGATTGACGTGCCTGTCGGCGTTACAAAATCCCCGTCGGATATCGTGGTCGCTCCAACTCCCTGGACATTTTCTACAGTGCGTAGCAAACGAATTCTAGAAACTTAACCCTTTGGGTGTCGGTAGCGTGTTCGGTCGTGGTGATTCCTGCAGGAAACACCTCGACCAAACAGGCTACCGACACCAAAAAGGGTAAAACCATTGAAACCTTAAATAGGGGCCCGAATTCAACTCAACATAAGGACTTAATCTGTAGTCTAAAACAGCAGGAGTATCAGCCAGTAGAAAAAAATGTTGAAATTGGAGCATTAGTTCGGACACAATAGGGTATTGAAAAAGCATTTTTGACATCATGCATTTTTCTCACGAAACTAGGATACAGTGCAGAAAACAAATGACGTCGCAAATGTTTTATTATGACAGTTCAAGGGTAGTCCCACACGATCTTCAGACGGACCATGATAGCTCAAGAGTGGTCACAGAGCACAGTCTGATCGACCATGAGGGTTCAAGGATGGTGCCAGAATAGCTTGGCGCCTCCTATTCTGGCACCACCCGTGAACGGTCTTGATCGATCCATATCTTGTTTTAGTGTGTCTGGGCTGAATGGAAAATGCAAAGCAAATTTACCGAATTAAATACTGAAAGAAAAACAAACACTTCGTCTGTCACTCGCCTATACTCCAATTACCGAGACGCATTAAAAGCACACGCAGCTGACAGATCCAGTGAGCAAAAAGCCCTCAAGCTGACATAGGCCGTCGCTGGCCCGCGTGAGTAAAGAAATCTAATACACCGTAATGGAACGACTATTGATTCGTTTTGTCCGCGATTTTGAAAAAAAGTTCGTTTTAACTGACCTACATTGCGTTATGTAGGCCTACCCTTCACTACTTTTACGAGTTTGTTTGGGTTTTTTTTTCGAGCTAGATCCAAGTTAAAGGGGACTCGAAGTCAACGTTCGTGACGTCATCAATATTTTTTTCAACAGTATGAATTAAAGAAGCCACAAATGTTTCTTCTTTTTTGTTGTTGCTGTTGTTGTTTTGGGTTTTTTTGTTGTTGTTTTTTTTTTGTTGTCAATATCGTTTGTTGGCCGAACGACTGTTAAAAGAATTCTTTCTGCCTACTGATTCTGTTGTGTTATACTACAAAATAAGTCTGTGTCGCGTTGACTTCCTGCCGCCTTTAACCCTTTAACGTACCCATTGGCTGTCGGTAGCGCTTTTGGTCGCGGTGATTCCTGCAGGAATCACCGCGACCAAAAGCGCTACCGACAGCCAATGGGTTAAGACACATAATCCGCTTGAAATTGGACACGTCGGACAAAAAGTAATTTCTTTTCAAAAAAAAAAAAAAAAAAAAAAAAATTGTCCGATCCGACGTGTCCAATTTCAAGCAGATGTGAAAAGCAAATGAAAATAAGAAGTGGAGACAGAGGGGATGGGTGGGGACGGGAATGGACGCCATCTTGAACTTGGCATGTGCTTCGAAGTAAACAGTGGATTGAAAACCCGGACAAACATGCGATATCCACTGTTTTCGTCGAAACACGTGCAATATGACCTATTTCTGATTTCCGAACAACAAATTTTCTAAGGTTAAGGTGTTGACACTAAGGCCGGATTTCCATCGTGATCTGCGTCCGTAATCGGCGGTTCTCAAATCAAAACCCGTATCGTCTACTAGCCGCAACTTTTCTTTCCTGTATTTTTTTCTTTTAGAAGCCGGTATTTTACGGAGAATTACCGGTCACAGAAATACTATCCATGTCGCGCTGCTAACGTCAGAGGAAAAATATATACGTCATCTTACAAAAGATATGGATTTACAGCAAATGTTAAAATCAAGGCGTCGACGGTCATACATTTAACCCTTTGCGTGTCGGTAGCGGTTTTTGTCGCGATGATTCCTGTAGGAATCATCGCGACAACAACCGCTACCGACACGCAAAGGGTTAAAACGGGGGAGGACGGTGCCAATGTAAATGACACTTAATCACGTTTGTCTAGAGAGAAACGAGCAGTAATGATCACTGATCTGCTTTCAGCACCCATTAATACCGCCGAACTGTTCTCAACCCCCCCCCCCCCCCCCAACCACCACCCCCTCCCCTTTTTCACGTGAATCTTAAAAGATCTTAAAGTACCATTACGCATAAATCCGAAGACACGTGTCTGCACTATTCCTGATGAACTTTAACAGCAGTTTGGACACGCAGCAACAGCACATGCGTAATCGCACTTATTTATTCTGTGCTGCCGTTAGCGTTTCAAACTATTTTTTAGCTAATTTCGCGTACTGATAGCACTGTATTTATCGAAAGGAGCGGAGTCATTGTCAGGTTACTTGATATTAAGACGACGTGTGCTCAACTGGATTCCACTGTGTCCAAATGAACCATAACTACACCTATGTGTAGCGTTTCGTAACCGTTTGTGACAGGAGTGTATCTTTGAACAGCTACGGCGGTAGTGGGCCTTTAAAAGACAGGCGCTCTCACAAGTGAAGGGCTTTATAGCATGTCCGTTGAAAGGTCCTGGTAAATCAAAGTGGCACACTTGGAGTGCGCCTGAGTTGATCAGTGTTCAGGTCATATTCCATAGGCAATAGATTTCCCTGTCCCCCATAACCCGCCCGTCAGGGTCGTCCATGATCACCTCGGTGCTGTGGACGTTAAACCCGAACTAACCAAGTGAAGGGCAAAATGTGTCATCTGTCATTAAAGACCACCATTTAGGTGGCTACAGCCACCTCAATGATGATCATTATAATGACACGGGAACTTTTTCTCTCAAGCAGACATCCGCTCATAAATTTTGGTCCGACGCGCATCTCCTTCCATCTGCAAGAGATATAGAAGATTCAGATTCAGACAACCTTATCATGCATAAAAGGAAATTTGTCTCGCCACCTATGAAGGGCCTCTTGCAGATCTGCGTTGTTCACTGTGTCCTGACAGTGAAAGAGTTACCTCTTAACTGCCGGGGCAAGGCGAACGCGACCCACTGCAAGAGACATAAATCCTCATGAGCCCCCGCTGTTCGTCCTATGTTCTTTATGCCTATTTTTGTCTCATGTACATCTGTGTTCTCCACGCGAGTGTCGGCGGTCTGTGTGCAGTCGTTTCAGACGCAAAATTCGTGATCAATGGCCAGCGAAGGGGGTTAAACGCTCTAGATTACTAGATAGCCGTACCACAGAGGGAGGCAACTCGCAGACGGCGACTCATCTGGAAAGATAAGAAAGCGGGTGGCCCATGTTTTTTTTTCTGCTTGGGCGAACGCTACCAGAAGCAATCTGGTCCGAGCCGGGTCCACAACCGGAAGTAATCTGTCACTCCACGTCCACGACCCGGTCAGCAAAAGACACACCGCCGATGGCGCGGGCTGACTGCGGGCGACGTGGGCCCGTGGACCTTTGGTCATCTCAACGGCTTCCTCATTTCTCGAGCCCAGGGTGTAAGCAAAAGGCAACCATTTCTACGACAATGAAGCCCGGTTCACTCGTTCCGTCCGCGACACACCACAGCAAGATATGGCTCGACCATGATAGTTCAAGGGTGGTGGCAGAATAGCTTGGCGCCTACAGGCGCCAAGCTACTCTGCCACCACCCTCGAACTATCATGGTCGATCTGTCTCCGGAATTGGAATGCAGTCCTCAGAGGATAACTCCAAAATGTGGGTATTTCGTACCTCGGGTACAATGAGATAAGCGCGTGTAAATGCGTTTGTGCTGTCTGCAAGAGGTACAGATCTGCCGTCATTTGGCAGAAGCCATTACGTCCATTTTTGAGAAAAGCGTGATTTTCGTTGTTACACAATCAAAATCACTGCTTTTCTGAAAAATGGATAAACTGGCTTAAAAGCCAAATGACGGCACAGATTCACATGGACTCATGTAACAAGGAAAATTTCGCTTTAGTCTCACAAATGGACAATCTGGTTATTCGACAAAAGCTAGTACGTCCATTTTTGAGAAAAGCGTGATCTTCATTGTGACACATTGAAAATCTCGCTTTTCTCAAAAATGGACATACTGGCTTTTGCCAGATAACCGCAGAGATTCACATGGACTCATGTAACAATGCAAATTTCGCTGCTTTTCTGAAAAATGGATAAACTGGCTTAAAAGCCAAATGACGGCACAGATTCACATGGACTCATGTATCAAGGAAAATTTCGCTTTAGTCTCACAAATGGACATACTGGTTATTCGACAAAAGCCAGTGCGTCCATTTTTGAGAAAAGCGTGATTTTCATTGTGACACATTTGAAAATCTCGCTTTTCTAAAAAATGGACATATTGGCTTTTGCCAGATAACCGCAGAGATTCACATGGACTCATGTAACAATGCAAATTTCGCTGCTTTTCTGAAAAATGGATAAACTGGCTTAAAAGCCAAATGACGGCACAGATTCACATGGACTCATGTATGAAGGAAAATTTCGCTTTAGTCTCACAAATGGACAATCTGGTTATTCGACAAAAGCTAGTGCGTCCATTTTTGAGAAAAGCGTGATTTTCATTGTGACACATTGAAAATCTCGCTTTTCTCAAAAATGGACATACTGGCTTTTGCCAGATAACCGCAGAGATTCACATGGACTCATGTAACAATGCAAATTTCGCTGCTTTTCTGAAAAATGGATAAACTGGCTTAAAAGCCAGATGACGGCACAGATTCACATGGACTCATGTATCAAGGAAAATTTCGCTTTAGTCTCACAAATGGACATACTGGTTATTCGACAAAAGCCAGTGCGTCCATTTTTGAGAAAAGCGTGATTTTCATTGTGACACATTGAAAATCTCGCTTTTCCTCAAAAATGGACGTATTGGCTTTTGCCAGATAACCGCAGAGATTCACATGGACTCATGTAACAATGCAAATGTCGCTGCTTTTCTGAAAAATGGACGTCCGATTATTCGACAAAAGCCAAGTACGTTCATTTTGGGAAAAAGGTGAGACGCTCATTGTTAACCCTTTTAGCCCCAAGGTCCCATTTCTCAAACTTTTGGAGGTGTTGCCTAACGACTATGTACCAGTTGCAGGAGATGGCTTGACCATGATAATTCAAGGGTAGTGCCAGATTAGCTTGGCGCCTTCAGGCGCCAAGCTAATCTGACACTACCCTTGAATTATCATGGTTAAGCCATCTCCCGCTGTAGAGATCCGGGGCTAAAAGGGTTAAACAATGCAAAGCTTGTTGGTTTTCTCTCAAAAATGGACATACTACCTTTTGTCCGAGATTCCCATGGGCCTCAGGCTGCACATAACGATGATACCCGCGCTGCTTCGAGGTTATGAGAATCTATGCTGTGTGCGCATGGAAGGTTCTAGCTAGAGTCCGAAATAGCTCAGGCGGTTAAACGTCGGAGCAGGAGAGCGAAGGGAATCGCCGGGTCGTGGATTCGAATCCCGTCCCGGCGCCGGTAGCTGGACTCACAATCCAGGGGGGAAAAGACGGGCTTGTTCAATAGCATGTCCGTTGAAAGGTCCTGGTAAATCAAAGTGGCACAGGTGGAGTGCGCCTGAGTTGATCAGTGTTCAGGTCGTACTCCACAGGCCATAGATTTCCCTGTCCCCCCATAACCCGCCCGTCAGGGCCGTCCATTATCACTTCGGTGCCGTGGACGTTAAACCCGGAACTAATCAATCAAGGTTCTAGCTAACAAACTGACCATTCTGCAACTGCGTGGGTTCACGAGACCCCTGCTGACGGCAGGCATAGAGCGTGAGAAACCCCTGCTGCTGCACAGCCATGAGGATTTACGCCTTTTGCACGTTTAGCTAAGAAGTAGAGCCTGGCTGTTCGGCAGCCGCACGGGAGTTCTGCACGGCTCCAGAGTGCAGAACTCAGCAGCACGGCTTGTTGTCAAGGCAAAGAAGTCAGACCACATCACACCCATCCTGCGTTCACTCCATTTGTTACCTATCACATGTAGAGTACAATACAAAGTTCTGTCCATCTGTCATACCTGTCTGTCTCCCTCTACTGGCCCTGTCTATCTTTCTGAGCTTCTTCATTTGTACACACCTTTGAGACAGCTCCGCTCCTCAGCAGACATTAAACTGTTACGCTTTTCGACTGTGAGAACTAAGAGAGGTCTTTCTCATACCAAGGACCATTTCTTTGAAATAAACTCCCACAGTCCCTCAGATAATAATGTTGAATCAGCCAATAGTTTGCGGCAGTCTTTAAAGACGCATTTATTCCTCTAAACGTGCATTCACCGTTATAATTCTTCTTTTTGTCAACATTCCGTTGTCGGTGAGGGCTGTCTGGTGTATCCGTTGTTGGTTTTATGGTACACGTGTCTTTTTGTGTGTGAGCATTTTTTGTTGGTGTATTTTTTTTGTTATTCTTATTGTTCTTGTATATCTTGTTGCGTGAGTGTGTAGTTACGGACTATATATGTGTTGTTAGATGCAAGGTGTATGTATGTTAGTATCTCATTTGTACGGCGCCTAGAGCTTTTCTATCGAAAGTATAGGCGTCTTAAAAATATACATTATTATTATTATTATTATTATTATTATTATTATTATTATTATTATTATAAAGAGCATTTATATCGCGCTAAATCCCGAGGTGCAGTGGGCTCTAAGCGCGTTACAAAAATGTATGTATGCAGAATCTCACGAATCACTACCTTTAAATGAATTCAGTCTACTCACACACATACAAACACACATAAGAAAACCATCCCGAAGTTAAAGGCATTTTGATGGTTCTTATGCGCCACAACGATGGTGCTACACGGTCAACAAAGGTAAGACCTAAGATCAAGGCCATCACGATGGATCATTAAAATCCACACAGATCATGAGATGGAGGGCACCGACGTGACAGACTGATCACTGGATGTCCACAGGGACACTGGATACCTTCCCCCTCAAGATCCGCGGTGAATAACAAAACTTACTCCCACGTTGTCTTACCCCATTTCATCCTGATGCAATATTGCTTGAAATAAACTGGACTGTGATAGTTCAAGGATGCTGCCAGAATAGTTATTCTAGCACCACCCTGGAACAAAGATGGTTGGGCCTCAGAATATTGCGATATCTTGTCTCCATCCATTCGTTCGTTTTTCATACGTACGTTCGTTCGTTCGTTTGTTCGTTCATAACTGAATCAGTGAGGCGTGCCCGTTCGCCGTGTTTAATACTAGTATTTGTTTACTATTTAGCATGAAAATCATATTTTAGAGTTTACTCTCTCTCTCTCTCTCTCTCTCTCTCTCTCTCTCTCTCTCTCTCTCTCTGTGTGTGTGTGTGTGTGTGTGTGTGTGTGTGTGTGTGTGTGTGTATGTGTGTTATTTTAGTCTTAGTAACTGACATCAAGACACATTCCAATGTTTTATTGGTTTTATATATATATGGAAACATATGGTTAGTTAGTTAGTTA